>PDHP01000001.1:28922-124224 GCA_003339455.1 Ophiocordyceps camponoti-leonardi (nom. inval.) | reverse complement strand
CCCCCCCCCGTCCCCCCCCCCCCCCCCTTTTTCTTTTCCCCCCCCCCCCCCCCCCCCCCCCCCCGCTGTGTTTACTCATTATGTTTCCTGCTTTGCTTTTTGCGGACCGTGAGAAGCAGGGGGGGGGGGGGGGGGGAGAAAGAAAGAAGATCTCTACACACAGACGTTGAGGTTAAAAAAGAGAAGAGGAGGAGGTTCAGATGAGGAATCTTGAGCCGCCCTTTTTTTTCTTCCCTTTCCGTCCCTGAGATTCACGTAGCACACGACCTGAGAGGAGTCCGGCCACAGATGCACAAAGTTCGACGAGGGAAAGAAAGTCGGGGTATGGCAAGACATGGAAAATGTCCCGAAACGGAGAAGAGACACATAAAGGGGGGGACAGGTCCGGTGATCAGGTTTAGGGCGGACCTCGCCGAAGCAAAGCTCTTCTTCCCTTTCCAATCTTTCTTATTTCTTGTCCCGTTTCCTTGGCACTCAACTGCTTTTTTAGACGTCCTCTCGGGGCTTGAGAAGGACATGGCTATTCGCACATGATGAAAGAAGCAAGTATAGGAAAGAAAATAAGCAAAAATGGAGGCCGTTAAACCGCGGCCACAGCAGCAGCAGCAGCAGGGGGGATTTTGCAAGAAGGCAGGGGGGAAAACAAAATCCCACGCGAGATGGGGAGCTTATGAAGAGACAAGGTCGTATCCTTTCTTGCCTTTTTCTTTGTTCTTCCTTGTTGGCTTCTTCTTTCATCTACCTTGGACGATAGAGAGATTGTGTGTGTGAAAGACAGAGAGGCAGACAGGCAACTCTACCAACCCAATGAGTGTTCCCTCACTCCGTATCCGTACAGGCGGTGCCGCAATACGGGGGGGGTAACTCGATGCTACCTCGATCAGCGGGGAAAAGAACAAGAACCCCCCCCCCCCCTTGTCAGGTCAGTGGTCCCCTATCTATCCATCCCCAGAGGGTGGCATTCGGATGGCAATCTCCCTGCCGCATCACAGCTGCAAGAATATTGGATTGGCGAACACCATGTACGGAGCATATACATACGGATATGCATGTACATGCATTCGATAGAGACAGAGCATGTAATATATCGTGGTGGGCAATAGTCGGCGAACAACGTCATCCAATTATTGGATATCCATCCTTTTTCTTTTTCGCTGTTTCCACGGGGGCAGAAAGAGCTTTAAGCCGGGAGAAGAAACAGATAACCATAGTGAGAGGAAAAAGAAAACGGGGAGAAAGGGGGGGAGGGGGGGAAAGCAGCCAGCTCTTAAAACGGCTTCGAGGTCCGAAAGGTCCGTAACGACTCTAACGCAAGGGCTGCATCACAAGCTGCTGCTTCTTCTTCTTCTTCTTCTTCTTCTTTTTTCCCCCTCTTGTCTTCTCCTGTTTTTTTATCTTCAGGAAGCTAGCTGCTGCTTGGATGGCATGGCATGGCATGACATGACATGACATGACATGACAATTGACAGCCACACGAGATCATCACCAAACTTTGTCTCCATCGGGGGAGACGAGCCGTGCAGAAGGGTAGACAAAGATACAGAGAGAGAGAGAGAGACATTCGTACGGATGGATGCGTTTCCTATTCGTACAGTCTTCGGCATAAACTGCCGGTCCCGTCAATGGTCCAATGGGCTTGGAAAAAACCAGCGCATTTCATCATCATCATCATCACTGTATCACATCATGTTGCTGCTGCTGCATGTAGGATGTTGCATTCCCCTCCTCCGACATCCGTATGTACATACACGTAAGTAGCACCGCATCCAGGGGGGGGGACTGTAGGGGAAAAGAAAGAGGTGAAGACTCGTACGATTATCCGTATAGCAAGGATACCTAGGAAACGAACGGATCATCACCATCTCTCATTCACAAATCACCTCTATCCGTATCCGTACCGTGTGCCTGGAATGACGGAAGGAAGAAGCATCTCAGCACTTATGAATATTAAAAGATAAATAAACAAGAGAAAAAAAAGGAAACAAAAATTGAAAGACACAGCCGGGGGAAGAGAGAGAGAGCAGATGCTTCAGATCTGTTCATCCCCTTTCCCCATCTCAGTAACGTCAGCCAAGCCTCGTTGAAAAGAAAAGAAAAACGCCAGTGTTTTAAGAATACTCATCACTCATGGAGCTTTGAATGCAAGTCAAGAAGCCATACACAAACCTTTCAACCCCTGAAAAATTCCACCCGTCACCCCTTTATCCCGTACGGTTCAACAGCTTCATAACCAAGCAAAGAACCATCACACGGCGCAGAAGAGATACAAAAGAAGAAATAGAAGAGCAAAAAGAATAATAACCCTCGTGATGAAACGAGAAAGGAAGCAACATAAGAGGACGGAGGAGAAACAGACCTTGCTGTCAAAAAAAGGGGAAAGAAAACACCGAGGACGGACAACAGCTCCGTTGGTCCAGACCAGACAGACTCGTCATGCCAGAATCAACAAAACAGAACCAACGGCTTCCTTCTCCTTTTCTGATGACACTTTTGCCCCTTGACAGGCAGGCAAGGTAAAAAAGACAGGGTCGGAAGAATAATCAATCTTCGTCTTTCCCACCCCCCTTTTTTTTTCCTGTTTTCCTCTCTCTCTCCTCCCTCTTCCTTGCCCTGTTTCTTGCTCCATGTTGGGGGAAGAAAAAAACTGCTAGACGCGAGTTAAAGCCAGCAGCCCACGTGGGAAAAAGGAAGGGAAGTGTGAGAGAGAAAGAAAGAAAGAAAGAAAGGGCCCAAGCTTTACATTCCCCCCCCCCCCCCCCGGGCCGCGCCTTAGGGGTTTTCAAGGGTGCGATTTCGTGCGAGATTTGTTGGGAATCCATGTTGAGGAAGATGGCTTGCTCAAAATTCCTCCTCCTTCGTGTGAGTGTGAGTGTGAGAGTTGACAGGTTGTTGACAGGTGTGTTGGAGAGAGACGGGGACTCGGAAAACTAGAGGGTCAGAGAGGAAACGAGAAGCCCTTCTTCTGTCGGCATCACTCCCTCCCAAGTCTCGCATCTCCTCCTCCTCCTCCTCCTCCTCCTCCTCCTCCTCCTCCACCACCCACCAAATCTCCCTCCTCAGACCTCCTCATATCAGCAATCCACATATCAAGACGCAGCTTCTTATCCTCATGCGCCTGCAGCCTCGCCTCATACGCAGCCGCCGAAGCACCATCGCCATCGCCCGTCCCCGACGCCAAAGACCAAAGGGTAAGGTGCTCGAGTAAAGCCATGGAGGCGACGACGGCGATCTCCGCGACGGGACTCGCCCCCCGCTGCCACGCGCACGCAGCAGCGAAGATGAGGATGAAGGTGTCCGCCGCGTCGCTCAGGAGGTTCAGCGCCAGGGCCCTCCTTACTTCGTGACCGGCGCATATCCGCCCGTCGGCCGTCGCCAGCAGGCCTCCCAGCAGGACGTCTCGGACGCCGAGCAGGGCGCTGAGGAGGTACGTCGCTCCGCTTCGCTCGCCGCCGACGAAGAGGCCCGATAGCGCGCCGGACGAGGCGGCAGGGTAGGCCAGGCAGAGGAGTCCGCGTAGGATGTGCAGCGACGCGAGCCCGTTGACCGCTATTCTCTGCAGTCGGGAGGATTCTGTCGTCGTCGCGGGCGTTGTTGCCACTACCGTCGTCGGTTCCGCCTCCGCGTCCGTCGTACGGCGGGGAGGGGCCGTGGCGGCGGCGGGGGAGACGGTGCCGTATAAAAGTGGGGTCAGGACGGACATTTGTGTCGGAGTGGGGCCGGAGGCTTCCTCCATGCCTCCAGGTATGTCTAGCCTCTAGGTGATAGGCCCTCCTCCTCTTTCCAGCTGGGTAGAAAGATAAAAGATGATACAATGGAAGAGAAGAACCAGAAGGAAAGGAAGGGGGAAAAAAGAAATCGATCTTGTTCGGCTGTCACAAGAATCGACGATGAGATCAATCGCTGCCCTCCCTTGAAGAAGACATATAAACAAGAGATAAAAAAAAATCCCCGCCCCCCCTTTTTGAAAAAAAGCAATCGTTGATGAGGAAGAAGAAGAAGGAAAGATATATGTAGCTTATTCTTCCCTCCTCCTTTGATTCTTCTTTTCTTTATCCTGTTCTATTCTGTTCTGTTTCCTGTTCTCTCTCTCTTTCTTTCCCTTTCAATTACGCAGGAAGGATTCCCTCCCTCTCTTATGAAAGAATGACGAACTTCTCACCGACCCCGAGGCAGGCTGTCGTCAGAGCCCGCGCGCGCAGTGACCCTCCCTTCCTCTTTTACCCTCCCCTCCCTTCAGCAAAGATGGATGGATGGATAGATATGGGCAACGGCGACTAAGAAATAAAATATGAACACTCACACACACATGTCCGTATGTACATATGCCATCATGGGTGGTGATGGTGGTGGTGGTGCGTCGACGAAAACTAGCCTCCGAACCAATCACCATCCGAGACTCAACACCAACAACCTTGATTTTCATTCATTTTCTTTCCTTTTTTTTTTCTTGTTCCTTCTCGCTGAAGTGCTGATCATGCAAAGGCTCTCCTCTTTTTCCCCCGCGTTCTTTATAATTTTCTTTCCTTTTTTGAAAAAAAAAAGTCTCTCTTTATATCCGCAGAGGAGGAGATATGACTGGGAGAGAGAGAGAGAGAGAGACTGAGGAAAAGGAGGGTTTTCCCCGTCTTTCTTTGCCATCGGCCTTCTCCGTCAGAAACGAATCTCGATGACGAAAATTAACAAATATAAGGCTAGAGATCTCCTCGTCATCAACAACTTGCAATTCTCCCATTGCTCACTTCCCTCTTCTCTATCCGTATCCGTCTCTCTCCTCTCTTCTCTCTCCTTCTCGGGGTATTATTCCTGCTACCCTTCTCCCCCTTCCCTCCCCCTCCCTTCCCTTACCCATTGCTTCCATCCGTGCCGTACTCCGTATTCATTCACTTCACACAGAAAAAAAAGTACGCCACTCCTAAATGATCGACAACCACCAGATGTGACCAAAGTTGCATCCCGGGATGAGATAAGGAAAAGAAAACTGCACACACACTCACACACACATCACGCCTTTGGCCGTGCCGTGTCGCACTACGGATACGCAGACCAAAGAAGGGAGGAGGGGGCGAGACAACTGATAAGGCCCTAAACCCTTCAAAATAGCTCATCACGAGCACCTCCTCCTCTGTCTGTCTAACTGCCCCATTGCCTCCAATGCTGTAGTGGTATCTGTAGTTCGTAGTCTTCGCCCTTCCCGTCCCTTTCGTCTTCAAATACTTCGTCCGCCTGACCGGTCCCGTCGTGACCCCTTTCATCTTCCACCGCCACAACGACGTCGTCGGCGGCAGTTCATCGTCAAAAAAAAAAGGGGGGTGTGCGTTCGTGCGTGCGTGCGTGCGTCTGTTGATCACGTCCTCCGAATGCCCCCCCTTATCGTGCCAATCACCGCCCTCCATTGAGCAAAGCTGAATCCCTCTTCCCCCGACAACGCGCCTAATCATCATCGTTGCCTCTTTTTCTCCGCCTCTCTCTCTCTCTTCCCATCTCCTCGTCGCCGGCCTTGCGCTTCTTGTTCTTCTTCTCTCGTACCTCTTCCAGCAGCTTCTTCATCCCGCTCGTCGCCTTGAACTTGGGATTGGACGGATCAATGGCGAATTCGTGACTGTCGAACACCGCCTGGAACCGGTCGTCGCCGAGGTCCATCTCGAACCCTTCCTGCATCAACCCCTCTCTGCCCTCTTCCCTCGTCGTCTTCTTCTTCTTCTTCTTTCTCCCTTTGCCCTTGTCTTTCTCCGCCCGCACAATCTCCTTCATGTCAAAGTGCTCTAGCCCATCCGCTTCCTTTGCCATGATTCCCGACAACTTCGCTTTTTGCTCCGCCGCCTCCGCCTCCGCCGCTTCCCGCTCCTCCCGCCGCTTGCGCCTCTCTTCCTTTCGCATCGCCGACTTGGACGTAGCCGCCGCAGAAGGCTCGTCCGTCATGAAGAAGGGGTCATTGAACCCGAGATCCTCATCGGCCTGCTCATCCTTTTCTTCCCCTTCGACCTCGGCCTTGGATTTACCGCCTTGGCGCTTCTTTTCCTTCCGCTCTCGCTCTTTGCGTCTGTACTTTTCAATCGTCGTCTCCTCCTGTGCCGTCTCCTCGGCCTTTCCCCCGGCCAGTGCCGGCGCAAACGTAATCTGCATCTCGCCTACAGGCCCGTCTTTCGACCTCTTGACTGTCGCATCGTCCGTGATCCCCAGCGCCTCACGCATTTTCCTGCGGGCGGCTTCCCTCCGTGTCATGATGGCTTCGTCCCCGGCTTCGTCCTTCTCTGGTTCGTCTTCGCTGTCGCTGGCTAGATACGTTCGCAGGTCGTTCTCTTCCATTTCGGCCCTGCTCTGGCTGAAAGCCTTCTGGATAGACTTTTTGCGCGACGCCTCTTCCGGGTGCATGTCCCAAGTGAGCTTCACCTTGGAGCTCTGAAGGGCGTTTGTGACGAATTCAACGGGCTTGTATGAATCGGGCACTTCGCTGCATTGGTCTCGGGGCTCGTCGTCGAATGTCACGTCGTCGGGAACGAATCGCAAGTCGATGAAGTTTGACGATGCCTGGTATTCCGTCCCGTCTGTCGCTTCGTAGATGGCATGCGCTGTTTTCGCATCGGAGCACACCATGACGGCGTAGAAGTAGCGTAGACGATCCAGCTGATATGACCGTAGCGCGTCGCTGTTAAAGTCCTGGTCGTCGCCCTCCTCAATCAACTCCTTCTTGATGGCCTCATCGCTGTCGCTGTCGTCATCGTCCGAGCTTGTGCCCAACTTCGACTCGTCTTTGAAGAGAGCCTTGGGCGGACCCTCGGTTTCTTCCTGTTGCATTCGCTCTTTGCCAAACTCGCTCGGGTATATGGAAATGTTGACGATTCGTCCGGAATTGGGCGGGATGAAGCTCGAGAACAAGGCCATCAGGTCGGTCGACTTGATGTGGTCCCAGTCTAGATTCACAATGGCTATGCGGTTCGTCACCTGGCCGCTCTCCACCCCGGCCTGCTCGTCTTGGAGACGCTGCATGCCACCATGGTTATCAGCCACTTCATCCCCCCCTTCTTCCTCCGAATCGTCATCCGAGCTGGAATCAGACTCGGAACAGGAGAATCCTCCGTCTCGAGCTGGGTCGCGCTTCTTTCGCAAGTCCAGTTCGTGGGCCGCCCTCAGTTCTCTCTGCACGAGCTCATCATCGTCGATTTCGCCTTGATCGCCCGTTTCTTCGTCTTCGTCTTCGTCGTCATCGTCATCGTCATCGTCCTCATTATCGCTCTCGACCCGATAGAGCCGTTCCAGCGCCTTCTTCTTAGAGTCAGACTTGATTTTGCGTCCGTACCGGTCCACCTTGGCGTTAGAGATGAAATCCTCCTCGACGAGCATGGCGGAGAACCGCTTGTCGATGGTTGTCTTGGCGTGTTTCTTTGACGGCAGACGATAACGGGGATCCGTTTCGAAGCTCGCGAATCGCGCATCGGCGATGCGACCCGTCGAGGGGCGTCCATCTTTCTTTGGCTGCTTCATAGCGATCTTTCTATCAAGCCGTGGCGGCGGGACTGTGAAGTATGACGGACCTCCATACTCGGGCAGAATAGCGCTTTATTTTTTTAACTGTCATCTTTTCTGCCGGGCGGTCAAGGGCTTTTTGCCGGGCGGTGAAACGATGTCAATCACCAGTGCGGGCAGGAGTGGGTCGACGGCCGGATAACAGGGGAGTCGATAACACTGTACGGATACGGATACGCTCATCTATCATGTGCAAGGCTTCTCCCGTTTTTCCCTGCTGTAACCCGTACACTTCGCTTCGCCTTCACCTTCACACTACAGCGGTTCTCCAGCATTTATTTTGAGCCGTAGGCCAGAAACATACGAGCCTGCCCTCTACGGGCACTTCATCAGTTCCACTCATCCAACAAAAACGAGAAAAAAAAAGTAATGCCTCCAGCAGCAGAGCGGCCTCAGAAAGCGCGGCAGAGGCCTCTCAAGCTCAGCAAGACAGAGTCGCGTCAGCTGAAGAGAAAGCGCGACCAAAAGGATCGTCAGAACCTCACCGCGGCGGTTGAGCAACTTGTACGTCCAAGGAACTACTTCTATCGCAGCCTCAGCCTTGAAGCTGCCGTGCTGACAACCAAGGGTCCAGGATGCCAAGTCGACCGAGCTGAAAGCGTTTTCCGACTTGCCCCTGTCACAGGCCACCGCCGACGGCCTCAAGGCGTCACATTTTCACACCCTGACCGACGTTCAGCAGCGTGCCATCTCGCTCGCACTAAAGGGTCACGACGTTCTGGCAGCCGCAAAGACA
Organism: Ophiocordyceps camponoti-leonardi (nom. inval.); assembly: GCA_003339455.1. Taxonomy (NCBI): domain Eukaryota; kingdom Fungi; phylum Ascomycota; class Sordariomycetes; order Hypocreales; family Ophiocordycipitaceae; genus Ophiocordyceps; species Ophiocordyceps camponoti-leonardi. The sequence goes on along the minus strand of PDHP01000001.1, from coordinate 115,964 downwards.
GGTAGCGGTAAAACGCTGGCTTTCCTCGTTCCCGTCTTGGAAAAACTCTTCCGCGCCCAATGGACCGAGTTCGACGGACTAGGCGCTCTCCTCCTTGCGCCCACCCGTGAACTGGCTGTCCAAATCTTCGACGTCTTGCGAAAAGTCGGTCGCTTCCATAGCTTCTCCGCCGGTCTAGTGATCGGAGGCAACAATCTCAAAGAGGAGGCGGACCGCCTGTCGCGCATGAATATCCTCGTGTGCACTCCCGGTCGCATGCTACAACACCTGGATCAGACGGCCGGCTTCGTTGCCGACAACCTGCAGATCTTGGTGCTCGACGAGGCCGACCGCATAATGGACATGGGCTTTCAATCCGCCGTTGACGCCTTGGTGGAACACCTGCCAAAGTCGCGTCAGACGCTACTGTTCAGCGCCACCCAGAGCAAGAAAGTCTCTGATCTGGCGCGACTCAGCCTCAAGGACCCCGAGTACGTCTCGGTGCACGAAGCGGCGATGACGGCGACGCCCACCAACCTGCGGCAGAACTACACTTTGACCCCTCTACCCGAAAAGCTCAATACCCTCTACAGTTTCATCAAAGCCAACCTCAAGAGCAAGATGATTGTCTTTCTCAGCTCGGTCAAGCAGGTTCGATTCGTCTACGAGAGCTTCCGACATCTACAGCCCGGCATTCCCTTACTACATCTCCACGGCCGGCAAAAGCAAAAGGCTCGGCTGGAAGTCACCTCGCGGTTCACGGCTGCCAGGCACTCGTGCCTTTTTGCCACGGATGTCGTCGCCCGCGGCATCGACTTCCCCGCCGTCGACTGGGTTATCCAGGTCGACTGCCCCGAGAACGTGGACACGTACATCCATCGGGTCGGCCGGACCGCCCGGTATGAAAGCAACGGTCGCGCTGTCCTCTTCCTTGATCCGAGCGAGGAAGAGGGCATGCTGAAGAAGCTGGAGAGTAGGAAAATTCCTTTGCAGAAGCTCAATGTCCGGGAGACGAAGAGAAGCAGTATTAAGAACCAGCTGCAAGATATGTGCTTCCGAAGTCGGGAGGTGAAATACTTGGGACAAAAAGCCTTCATCAGCTACGCACAGGCGATACGTCTGCAGAAAGACAAGGAAATCTTCAAGCTTGACAAGCTGGACCTGGATGGCTTTGCTGCCAGCATGGGACTGCCAGGAACGCCTCAGATCAAGTTCCAGAAAGGCGAAGACGTGAAGAAGCTGAAGAATGCGCCGCGTGCGGGCATGTCGAGCGGGTCGGACTCGGATTCGGGCTCGGACGAGGAACGGCCGACGACGAAGAAGAGCGGCAAGAAAGAGGTTCGAACAAAGTACGACAAGATGTTTGAGCGCAAGAACCAGGACGTGCTCTCCAGCCACTACGCGAAGCTCGTAAACAACGACGAGTCAGCCGATCGCATGCAGCAAAAAGGCGACGAGGACGATGATGACGACGACGACGACGACTTTTTGCAGGTCAAGCGCCGTCTGAACGACGACGACTTGGACGAGGAGGCGCGCAAGGCTATACCGACTTCCATCAAGGCCATCGACGTCGGCGGCGATCAACCATACATCATCGACTCGAAGCGGCGCGAGAAAGCGCTCAAATCGAAGAAGAAGATGCTCAAATTTAAAGGCAAGCCGACCAAGGTCGTCTTCGACGATGAAGGCCAACCACACGCCATGTACGAGCTACAAGACGAACAAGACTTTGCAAAACAGGGCCCGGCAGAAGAGCAGAGACAGCAATTCGTCGCGCAGGAAACGGCCCGCGCTCGCGACGCGGATGTCGACGACAGGCAGCTCGCCAAGCAGCGTCGGCGGGAGAAGCGGGAGAAGAAGAAGGAGAAGGCTAGGGAGCTGCTGGAGCCGCGAGGGTCGAGATTCGGCGACGACGACGATGTCCGCTTGCCTGGCGGCCATGATGACGATGACCAAGGCGGGGTTGAAGACCCGTTGGCATTGATGCGCTCGCTTCCTCTGGCCGGCAAGAATGATGAAGAGGACGAGAGACCGCGGAAGAGGGCTAAGCGTGCGGGTGGCAGGGCTTCGAAGAGCCTCATCGAGGTGGACGCTCAGCCGGAGACGCTTGAGGATCTCGAGGCACTGGCGACCGGGTTGCTGGATGGGTGAAGACGCTTGACGATGTCGCTTCTCTTGAATTCTGTACAAGTAGCATTGGGCTGCGCCACAGAGGATATTTGACAATGATCAAGACGTATGTACCGGACTTACAACAGCAACGCAGCTCAGACGCTCAATGGTGAAGGCTCCTTCAAAGAGATGAGATAACAACGAACGGCCTGGCGCTGCGGTGCCGCTGCTAATGCTGAGCACTTTACGCGTCAACTCTTTGCTAGTAAACCAAGGTATCTAACTAATAAATGATGGCCACTCAACAAGGGCCTGATGATCTCGCCCGGTATCATCAACCTCTCTCCGGCAGATTCTTCACAACATCGGTCAATCTACATATATACGGTTTTATGAGCCTCAGTTACATCGGAAGTGACCAGTGCTCGAGTACAGATCGATCGATCAAGTTGTTCAAATAGGACTGCTCGCCATTATCATTACCTCGTACCTCGACACCACCTTATGCCCGTGTTGCTAACCCCCTACTAGACTCGGCCTCATCTTCTCGAAGAATCGGCGGATCGGCCTGACGAGGGTAGGGCACTCCCCCTCGTACGAGTCTATCTGATCCGAAGGCTTAATCGCCGTCACGTTCGATCCGCAGTCAACCCTGTTTGCCAGATAAACGTCCTTGTTCTCTTGATCGATGACGACATAAGCCGAGCGAAGAAAAGAAAGACCAAGGACATTGCATCCGTACACTGCACAAAACGTGAGTAGAGTCCCATCGGTGCAACAGATGAAAAAAAGTTGAGTTCATGTTACGCACGCTTGCTGTCCATGATGGGTAGAAAGCAACGACCCGGCAACGCCTCGGGCTCCCAGATGAAGTCCCTGTAGGGAATCTCGATGGGCGTGATACCAAACATGAATTCGATGAAACCCTTTACCCGGCGCGGCTGGCAATCGACCTCGAACAGCGGTAGGTCGGTGGCGGCTCGAGCACCGGGTATTTGACTCACGATTCCGTCGATGATGTCTCGCGGTAGGAAATTGACGACGCTGGAGCTGTCAAGAAGGAAAGGGATGCCCTTGAGCGTTTCCTGAATCGTGAAGATCGATCCCCATCCTGAACTGGTGGAGATTCGGTGGACGGGAACAACGTAGCTGGTACGGATCAGATGAGTTACCAGAGTCTGCTTCCCTTTGAAAATCAGGCAGGCTTTTCTTGACATACCCGGTCTCACATGTTAATGCTTCCTCGCGAAAACATGACCCCTGATACTCCCCACTGACCAACGGCTGCCTCTCAAGCATGCCTGCGAACTTCTTCGTGTCAATGCCGCCGAGGAGAAGGGAGCCGGCGATGTCATCTCCAGGATTATGGAGGTTTAGACTGAACGCTCTTCTGAAGATTTGGCCTTGCGAAGCTAGTGCCTTCATGAATGAGTTTGATAGCTCATTTTGAACTCGGCCAGGGCGCTCGACTGGCGGACCGAGGCCTAGGATGCCGGTAAAGCAGGTGCCGACCAAGGGGTCGTACATCGGCGCCGTACCAAACACCAGATTACGGATGACGGCGAAGCCTCAACTCTACGTTAGTCCGATCCGACGCAAAGGCGAAGGCGACATCCTTTGACGTTGGGGTTTTATTTGTTTTTCACACTTACCAACCGAAAAGTCATCTCGGTGAACATCGACTCGCAAGTTTCCACACACCTGTCCCGGATCGTTGACGGTCATGAACCTCCCCAGCGACTTCAAACTGGTGCTTTTGCCCTTCTCGAAGAAGGTCACGTTACGCGGAGAGTCGGCCAAGCGCTCTTTAGCCCACAGAATGTCCGAGGTGAGGTCGAGAGAAAGCCCGACGGTCTGTCCAGGAGAGCCGATGGAGACGTCGACGTTGTACTGCCTCTTGAGCAGATCTCGGCCCAGGTGGACTTGAAGCTGGCGCTTGTCTGTTGTGGAAGCGGCGGCGGCCTTGCTGGCCCTTCTCTCTGTTAAGTTGAGGACGACGACGGGGAAGAAGTTTGGCGTCGAGAGGTTGATGCTTTGTTCTTTCCAGGCGGCAGAGGCGTACGTCGCTAAGAAGAGAGCTTCTAGCAGCAGGAGATGCGGGAACTTCATAGCTAGAGAGAAGGAGACGTTGTAACTATCATGCGTAGGAAAGATGATGATCCCGATGGCTCTTTTGTTTCTTTGGTGATTCCAACGACGGATATGAACTCAAGTTCAGACTTGGATGGGTAAATCGTTGTGGGTTGGAGCTTTCCGGGGATTTGCTCCCGTCTTTGAAATCGTCAACACCGCGTAGGCGTACATACGTACGTACGTGTACGACGCTATATGTAAGGAGAACGAAGAAGATGACAACATCATGACAGGAGGATGGTCGATAGCCGAAAGGCCACGGTTGTAAATCTCTATCGAAACTGCAAAGCAAGGTAGAAAGTGTCAAAGTGGTACTATCTCGTGTTCAGTATGGCGAAACTATCTTGAATCTCCAATAGAAGGATTGCGGATCCGACGTGGACTCATTGATCTGTAGACTGACTGTTGCACCCTTCTTCGAAAGCTTGTGGATGAGGCTTGTGTGGACTATTTATATCATCGGCGTAGGGGGGATACCAAGACGGCGATTGCGTAAGGCAAGTATGCTTTTTATATAGATATATGCCTCACCTTTCGATGTCATTTCAGTTGAAGCAGGTAGTTGCAATTCGAGTCTCTGATATAGAACCTACATATTGACTACCTGTAGCAAGAAAGTTGGAGAACAGAGCTTGTCCGGAGTTTTCCTCGACGCTGTCAATCGTAGGGTCGGAGTATTGAAATTCATGTTGCTCTTTGGCAGCTAATCACGAATAGTATTGGGTAGGACCGAAAGAAGTCTTAAATCAATAACAAAAAACAGATCACGAAGCCACGAGTTGAATGTCCAACGGTGAACCCTGCGAGGGTAGCCGGAAGCGGGTGGGAAAAGCTCAGCGATATCTTATAGACATCATATCTTGAAGCTTTGACAAGGCACAAAGACCAGTTTACTCAATATACTCGGACACTTTCCATCGTCCTTAAATCCTTGAAACTCCACGATGAAGTGTAAAGTCAAAGCTGACCATCGACCCCCTCATCATCCGACCATCAACCCACTTTCTGCAACCGGTACAGTCTTCAACCTGTCTCGGTAGGCTTTCATCTGACACTTGGAGAAGAAAGCCCGCTTTAGAATTACGGTTAGGGTCAACAACACTCTGTAGAACATGGGGGAAAAGCGAGGTAAAACGCGGGTCCATGTTCTGCACGACAGCGGAGTGTCGATAGTCAGCTTGGCCTCGACACAACACTGGCAACGTTTAATACAATGAATAGTTGGTGACTACCTAGTCGACGTGTGCCATCGGGACACGTCTCATACAAGGTCGAAAGCAGAAATAGTCAACATGCTGCCCTCCAAAGCCTAAAACGCCAGCTATCTGCAAAGCGGTATCATCCATAAAAAAAGGGGAAGTCGTCATTCATCCATGACTTGAGATCCAGAGTCCCACGTCGTAAAAGGGGAGGAGGGGGGGAGAAAAGTGAGACGAAAAGATTGAAAAACAGAAAAGAGGAAGACGGGATGGAATGGCTACTTCCACGACGCCTCCGACATGTCGACGTCGATATTCTGACCGTAGAGACGCAAGCGGTAAAAGCACGTATGATCCTTGGCCCCGTAGTTGCTCACGGCCCGAACCATGACGCGATCCGTCGCCGCGCCGAGGGAAAGGAGCTCGGGGCTGAGCTTGAAGACGTGGACTCCGCCGTGGAGCTCGTCGCTGCGGTAGACGGTGTGGCCGATCTTGACGAAGTTGGCCGGCAGGCTGGGCGGCGTTTCGTCGCCGTTCCATTCGTCGTCTGAGAAGTGGACGGCGCCAAAGTCGCGAAGACGCTCGCGGAGGTCCTCGTCTTCAATGGCGGCGTAGAGCTCGACGTCGCGGGGGCGGGCGCCATGATCCGTCGTTGCTCCGGGGAGGATGTGCTCGATGACCAGGTGCTGCGGTATGATGCGGTGATCGAGCGAGACGGACAGAAGGGCGCCGTGGGCGTGGCCTTGACGGTCGCGAGAATGCGCTGCGCACCAGCAGTCGCCGTCGTCGGACCACGGCTGCAATGCCGTCGAATGTGGCATGTCGGGCCGACCTCCCTCGTCGCCGAAGTCGAAGATGCTGTATCGCGGCGTGAACGTGACCGAGGACCGCCTTACATCGATGTGGGCGCCGGCATGCTGCGAAAAGTAGTTGACGTGCTTCCTCAGCTCCGTCTCCCAGTGCGCGTGGATCTGGCCGCTGGCCAAGGCCTCGAGGTTCATGTCGGAAAAGGCCTCCCGTATCAGCCCGTTGACCAACGACGTCATTTCGGAGCGGCTCATCCCCGTCGGCAAGTCTGCCGCTGCCAGCTGCATCGACTCGCGCACCAGCTTCTGCAGCTGCGGCTGGAACTGTTCGAGCCCCCCCGGGAAGCCCGACCTCGTCGCCTCGGCCTGCACGTACTGCAGATACTCGTCGCGGGAGACGAAAGCGTTGCGACGTTCGTAGTCTCTGAGCCGCTCCTCGACCATTTTAATGACGTCGTCGTCCCAGTCGTGCTTCTGGGCCGTCGATCGAACCTTTTCCAGCGCAGGCCTCTCCCGAAGCTTGGCTTGGTTGTCTCTCACCCATGTCTCCCAGTGCGTCAGCCTGCCCTGAATCCTATCTTCGACTTGGTTGACAGACGAGTCGATCTGTTGCGTAAGACGAGAGGTCATGGCTTTCAATCGCTGCTCTGACGAGTCAAGCGTCATGAGCGCGCCATCCTCGTGGATCAGGTCTCGCAGAGCATGCCAGAAAGCCGGGTCGACGACCGGTTTGCCATCCCGCAACTCCATGTGCACCACCTTGGGCACGACAGATTCCAGCTTCTTGAGTGACAGTTCGTGCAGCTTGCTAGTCCGTGTCAGCGAGCGGAATGCCTGCTCAATCTTCTTCAAGTGTTCTTCCACGGAGGAGCGTTGCCAGTCGTCCATGTTCCACAAGTCGTCGAGTTCGTCCCAGCGACTGGCATATGGCCGGTTCAGGGTCGAGAAGTAAGCTCCCACCTTCTGCGAGATGCCGCTCGGCGAATACCACTTGACGCCTACCGTCGTCGGCGCCCAGATATCGCCGTCCGAGTTGCCACCTCCCAAGCCAGTAACCGCGGCCTTCCTCAAGAGCAGTGCCACGAAGACAGCAAGCATACCAAAGAAAAGGCTCGGGAGAAGCCGCATGAGACGTTGCCGGGTATTCGTCCAGATCGCAGAATCAGGTAACCGCACCAATCGTTGCCAGATGATGTCAAAGAAACGGAACATAGCATCGATGTATGTGCGAGGCCTAACGGATTGCCACCACTCCTTAGCTGGCTGGTCTTCGGCATTGGTATCCACAGGGGCTTCCCCGTTCCCACGTGAGGCAAAGTTGGAAATGATGGTAGCCTTGGCCGCCTCATTCAGCCATCGTCCGGACCCTGCGCAGTTGTCGGTAGCGGAACCATCCATCGTCATCCCTTGTCGGCTGCCAGGTTGTGAGGCAGATGAAGAGACGCCAGCTGAAGATTGACTTTCGGCTGACGCTGATTGATTCAAGGTCTGCGCTTGTAACGCCGCTGCCGCAGCCTGACCTCGCGTCCGTGGCCTTGATTCAAGGGGTTCGGGAGTTTCTTGTCCAGAGACCGCAGCGTTGTTCTGACTCATTCGGAGCTTGCTCGGACCATGGTTCCTCGTCCTGCCCCGACGACCGAGGTCTGGCGGTCGAAAAGATTGAACTTCTGAACGTTGGCGGATACCAGAAACTTCCGTCTCTCCATTTCGCCGTTGCATCTCCTCGAGGGAACTGCCGGAGGTGTGCAATGTGCGGGCTGGAGGCTCTGACCGATCTTTGCTTGCAGATAAGTTCACCTCTGTTAGCCTCTGCAGTCCAGTCGATGAAGAATTTCTTTGCTGCGTCTGAAGCTTGGCCCACGAGGAGGCACGAAGCGCTGAGGGCAGCATACCTGCGGGTGACGATATTATCGTCGCATCCCCGTAGTAATCACTCTCTGTGCCAAAACTTCGGACATCTTCATTTTCGCTATATACGGGTGAAGGGCGACTGAAAGACTCGGGAGAATCGGGAAAGTCGTGCCGCGAATTTGGCGTCGTCTGCTTGGGATGGGCTGAGCAAGGTCAGTGAACGTGCAGGACGAGTGACGTGTGATCAGTTACTTACAGGCATTTCCCGAGGTGCCGGCCAGTTCATCTTCGTAGGGGTCAACGTTTCGCGACGGGTCACGAAACGGATCGTCGCGCACGTCGTTGCTGTAGTTTCCGACCAATGCGCTCTTGACGACGTTGCTGAGTTTGAGCATCTGGTTTTGTGGAAGGCCTCGGCCCGGGCGCGACGGAGGCGGCTCCGCTGCGGCCCCATACGAGTATTGGCGGCGGGAGCTGGGCGTGCCCTCCAGACGCGGTAGATTGGGCTTCTGAAAGGCAGCAAAGCCGTCTCGAGATGGCGTCGGGGTTGCTGAATCTCGACTGGCCGCTCTGGTCCAGCGCTGAGAAGGATTGGACGACATATCCGGTTGCTCAGCTCAAGGGGCCGTTGGTCGTTGACGAAAACAAGTACCGCAGTGGGCAATGGCGAAGAGGAGCCAGGAGTCTTATGAATCGTCAGGTGCAGATAAATGACGCGAAGGGCCTTTTGTGCAGCATAGAGGGAAAACCTTGCTGCAAACGAGGCGAGCCGTTCAGGAAGCGTTCATCAACAAAGGGCATCTTGGGGGCGGAACAAGAGCCGGGAAGCGAAGTCGACAGCGGCAGCGACAAAGATGTTGAAGAGGCTGACAGCTTCCCGGCACAAAGCGATCCGTTTGTAGGTGTAGAAATAGGCTGGGCGCGAGGCGAACAGGTTCAAGTCGCGACGGGATAGCTAAAGAGCGTTGTTGGTTTGGGATGAAAGGCGTGCCTGTGAACGGCTATCGCCTGACGATTGGGCGTTCGCGTTCGCGGACGCCGATGATTAAGCGAGAGTCGAGGGAGGGTGTGAGTGAGTGAGTGACAGGGATGGTGGATGAAAAGCAAGGTGGAGACGGACGGTGGGGGGGCGGATGAGTCACGACTCACGACCGAAGCACGGTCACGTGGGGACGCTGTCAAGCGGCTTCATCAGCTTGGCATTGGTCCGGTCAAAGGGCAAAGACTGAGAGTATCCGTACCATCAGAACAAGTGAGTTACAGTGAGTGGCCTTGTAAGCAATGGCCACAGTTTCACTGATGAAACGTGAGAGAGACCGTCCTCATCTGCGTGAATATCTTATCTTGATGGAACACAACTCGGGATGTCAGAGCAATCGGAATCATCTCGACCTTGGTCGTCCTTTTCTTTGATATCTGGCGCATAGAAAAGGTCGTATACATATGATACAGTGGTATGACTTCAATTTCCAAGGTCCAGAAGCAATATATCTATGCTGCTTCGTCGTATTATCATGTCGTGTTGACAAGTAATGCCATTGGATGAACTTCTTACCTAGGCAGCTGACAACCCTCTTCGACTATAAAAAGGCTCTTGAGATTTGCGTTGCTATTCTTTTCATGAGTACATACATGTCGACGACATCTCTCATCTTAGATGAAGTAAAACAAATCACAATGAAGCTTGTCTGCGTCGTTTTCTTCGCCTGGCTTGGTTTGGCGGATAGTTTTCGATGCCCTCGCAAGGTGAGTATGATGTAGAATTACAAGATGAATTAGAACTGACAAATAGCTCATGCACATGCAGACGTCTTGTGATGACGCTTGCTTAACTCGAGTCCGCCATTGCTATGTCTGCAGGCCCGACTGTCCCTTCAGCAGTACGTCCGTACAAGGTGATTGATTACTCGGGTGATTGGGGCTTGAAAGCCTCTGGATTGCCGGAGCTTCTGTTTCTAGGCATGCGAAATTGGGATTACACTGTAGGGATACATAGGGCAAGGCTATAAGGGGGATCGCTCTTCTGGCGGGACGGACCGAAAAGCTACTACAATAATGTTTGAGAGCGAGATATAAATGAACATCTCCACAGCACGGATACAAAACATGTCATTGGATGAGTACATAGTGATTACAATACTCTTTTCAACCTTGAACACTGAGTACTCGGAGATATGTCTGCATACCAACTCACAGATTTGATTTCAGAATTGTTACTCATGCGTTATGATATGGGATTGTTGTTGTGTTGCGTTGCCCGGTACTTAAGCACAGAAGATGCACGACAAATGGGCCTACCCTACAGCCACCTCGTGCCCTCGCAGGCGATAGAGACCTTCTTCGCACTGTCATCAACTCATCAAAAGCCCGGGCACAGCCGCTCCTCCAGTCCGTCGTCAAGCCGTTCCAAGCTCCTAACCTCTCTTTCAGCGGCTCTTCTGTCTTCATCGACGCCGTCAGCTGAGGTAGGCGACAGCGCTGGTTCTTTCGACGACAGATCATCCCGAGGGATCGAATAGAAATACGCAGCTTCCCGTCTTTCAGCTCACCTCCCGACCCTCTCTCCCTTCGTCTCCCCCTCTCGCTCGACAAATACGCAATGGCTGTGGGAACGGTGCTCGTTACCGGGTACGGCTATGATGAAAACTTCATCTTCTCATCTCGCTGACCACCAGCAAGTGGCACGGGCTACATTGGCTCCTTCACCACGCTCGCTCTTCTTCAGCACGGCTACGACGTTGTCATCGTCGACAGCCTCTACAACTCCTCCGAGGTCGCCCTCGACCGTATCGAGCTTCTCTGCGGTCGAAGACCGGCCTTTCACAATGCCGACGTGACGGACGAAAAGGCGCTGGACCAGATCTTTGCCAAGCACCCGGCCATCGATAGCGTCATCCACTTTGCCGCTCTCAAGGCATGCGTGTCCCATCTGCGCCGATGGCCTTGCCCAAGCTGACCGTGATGCTCGTCAGGCCGTCGGTGAATCGGCCGAAATCCCGCTCGAGTACTATCGCGTCAATGTCGGCGGTAGCATCTCCCTGCTGCGCTCCATGGAGCGCAACAACGTCACCAATATCGTCTTCTCATCGTCGGCCACCGTCTACGGCGACGCTACCCGCTTCGAGGGCATGATTCCCATCCCCGAGCACTGCCCCATCGGCCCGACCAACACCTACGGCCGTACCAAGGCTGGCATCGAGGATGTCATCACCGACTTTATCAACGCGCAGCGTAACAACCTGAAAAAGGCCGGCAAGCCTTACGAGCAGTGGAATGGCGCCTTGCTGCGCTACTTCAACCCCTGCGGCGCCCATCCCAGCGGCATCATGGGCGAAGATCCCCAGGGCGTACCCTATAACCTTCTGCCTTTGCTCGGCAAGGTTGCCACGGGTGATCGCGAAAAATTGCTCGTCTTTGGCGAAGGTGAGACCTGCACCGCTGGCTATCGAAAGTGCCCTTGCTAACGGGTGAAGACTACGCCTCCGATGATGGAACTGCCATACGTGACTATATTCACGTCATGGACCTTGCCAAGGGCCACCTCGTTGCTCTCAACTACCTTCGCGAGAAGAAGCCCGGTGTTAAGGCGTGGAACCTCGGCTCAGGGCGCGGCAGCACAGTTTTCCAGATGATCAAGGCTTTCAGTGCCGTCGTCGGCCGCCAGCTACCCTACGAGGTTGTCGCCCGCAGACCGGGTGATGTACTGAATCTCACCGCCAACCCGTCACTTGCCAATAAGGAGCTGGGCTGGAAGACGGAGATTCCGATGGAGAAGGCGTGCGAGGACCTGTGGCGATGGGTGGAGAACAATCCGCAGGGATACCGGCAGGAACCGCCCAAGGAATTGTTGGCAGCTGTCAAGGCGTCCAAAGCCTAGGAAAGACGAAGAGCAGAGGGGTAAAAGGATCTTGAGGATGCATGAGGGTTGGATAGCCCCACAGCACGTATGACGACCAAAGGATGCAATGCCGGGATATTTACATACACGTTGATGCTACTGGCAATCTAGCAACAGCTTGCCCGTCGTCTTTCTGCCCTCGATGTCGTTGTGAGCCTTGGCAACATCCTTCAGAGGATAGACTCCGTGGATGGCTACGTTAATCTTGTTGGATGCGACAAGGTCAAACAGCTCCGTCGTGTACTTGACCAAGTCATGGCGGTCCGCAACATATACCATCAAGGTAGGACGCATCAACTTCATGTTCTTGGCGGTGAGGCGTAGGATGCTCAGGGGCTCCACAGCGCCAGACTGCAGTTACGTTAGTCGTCACTCGTCAGATGACTGGCAAGAGAGGGTGGCGAGCGACGTACGGCGTTGCCGAAGGAGATGAGGAGGCCTTTGACGGCAATCATGTCCAGGTCGGCGTCAAAGGTAGCCTTACCGACGCCGTCGAAGATGACGTCAACGCCATGGCCGCCTGTGATGTCCATGACTTGGGCGACGAGGTCGTCAGCGCGCGAGTCGACGACCCAGCCAGCACCGTTGCGGCGAGCCAGCTCGCGCTTTTCTTCGCTTCCAGCGGCGGCTATGACGCGCGCGCCGACGTGTCGCAGCATCTGGACGAGAAGCAAGCCGACGCCGCCAGCAGCCGCATGGACCAGCGTCCAGGTATCGGCCTTTACGTCGGCCGCCTCACGGATGAAAGTCCAGGCAGTGAGGCCCTGTAGGAAGACGGCGGCGGCGACGTCAGTGGCGAGCTTATCGGGGATGACGACGACGCGATCGGCGGCGACGGCCGTATACTGCGCGTAGGTGCCGGTGGCCGGGTCGGTGGGCACGTAGACGACGCGGGTGCCGACGGGAAGGCCGTCTTGGCCGCCGGAGACGACTTCACCTGCGGCCTCGCGGCCCAGAGTCAGGGGTAAGCCCGGCGCTGGGTAGAGACCGCTGCGGAAATAGGTGTCGATGTAGTTGACGCCGGCGAAGAGGTTGCGGATGAGGACTTGGCCGGCGGTTGGGGTGGGGACTGGCACGTCGGAGCGGAGTTCGAGCACGTCTGTGCCACCGTGACGGCTGATCTGTACGGCTTTCATGGTGCTTGGGAGCGTCATTGTGAATGGAGGGTCTTAGGTTCCAAGGGTTCGATGGATCACTGTTGTTATTGTTGTTGTTGTTCAGGTCTTGGCTTCGAGAAGTCGTGAGGTAAAATCGTAGTAGGGAGGCGGCACCGATACCTTTTATATGAGAATCTAGACGGCAAACTTGCGCTCTCTACTCTGTATTTCTAATCTAATTATATCCCGTCACATCACCGGGAAGACAAATCTTACCACCTTCTACGAGGGGGAAACTCTAATAATCAACGATGGTATTATCATCTTTTCTTGCGGCCCAGGATATAACGTCAGCCCGAGGGGAAGAGAGCGGGGGAATAGTCGGACTCGGACTTATTTGTTAGTGCGGGGAGAGAGAGAGAGAGCGGGGGCGCTGCGGGTCCGGCTTGGTCCGGCTTGGTCCGGCTCGGCTCGGCTCGGCTCCGGCGATGTATATCGACTTTTCTAGACCGTCGACAAGACCTGACATCATCAGAATGAACTTCATTTTTCTCCCATTACATGCATGTATTATCCGTACTATCAGCAAAATCATCTAAAAACTGGCAGATTCGAGTACATCCTCTGCTTCCTCCAGCTCGTCTGCTATGGCCATCACGTCGCGAACACGTTGCAGTCCCGCGACCATTGCCCCTGCTGCCCCTATTTCAGTCACCCCCACGAGGACTTCAAAAGCCCAGCCACCCGCCCTCAAGGCTGCAAGTGAAGTCTCTATGAGTTCCGGCACGGTGTTCAGCGCCATGAAGCCAGGAATCATGGCAAGTGCAACGGCTTGAGGGAGAAGGGAAATTGCCGCGGGATGCCTCTCAAAAAAAGACTCCACACTCTCTATCATGCTTGGGGAATGCGGCTGTGGCACCCGATTGTTGGCTTTGGCCTTGGTCGACTCTTTCGCCGTGATGATTTCTGGCGCTCGGAACAGAGGAAAGTCGCCTGTCCAGCCGAGGACGGTGGCGTATTGGTCCATGAAGTCCTTGAGCGCCTTCTTTGGCTGTGACGAGTTGAAGAGCTGCATCTGCGACTTGTCGTTGGCAGTGAACTGGTCAAAGTTCTTGTCGTAATCTGGATTCGGTTGAAACATTTGTGCTTTTTCACTAAAGACCGATTCGAGATGGTCACGCACGTCTTTCGGTGTGCCAATGTCCGAAGCAGGTGTTTTGGTATAGTTTTCCGGCACCTGAACCCATCCCTGTACCTGCGTCCACTTGATGCCTCCGACGATGGCGAATCGCTGGGACATGGGGTCCATCCGGCCGTAGTGCTGACCCCTGGTTAAGCCGACGTCTATCATGTTGGGCGTGGCGTGCACGGCATAGACGATTCCCTTGAAGCCACATGTATATCTCGTGGCTGCCGTGGCCGCCCACTCTGCTGCCGTTCCAAAGTTCTCGGAGGCCTGTAGGAAAAAAGATGAACGACGTGGGTCGTAGAGATCCAGATGGTGCTGCAACGTGTATGCCTGGGGTGGAACGGGGTGATGACGAAAGGCCATGTCGGCGGCGGAGAGGAAACCATGCTGTCTCTTCGCCTCATGCGGCCAGAGGAAGTGGCTGAAGAAGATTACTCGGGGCGGGTCTTTCCTGACTCTTGCTTCTTTCTTGTGCTCAGGCAAATCCTCGCTTCCAGATAAAGAGGTTGATCGAATAACAGGACGACGCCTTCTGTAGCAGTTGTAGTCCCTGAAGCAGACACGATGCCAAACATACTGTCCCAAGAGCTGCGTCTTATCCATGTTCTTGAAAGCTTTCCACGGCTCCTTGGTCCATGCCGGGGAGTTGCTGGGGAACCCGGCGAGCTGTGGTTGAGGGCCGGCTCCTTCCTGTCTGTCATACCTCGTGGGATCGTAATCCGGGTTCTCGAAGAACTGTGCGTTTTTCTTGACCTTGTAGTTAACGTCGAAGACTGCAGAAAGGCCAGTCAACCTGAACTTGTAATACCCGATGATTTGTCTCCACGGAATCACCCCGACTGCAGCCCACTCGGGCTCCGAAGAGTAGCGATAGTGTCCTCCGAGAGACGCGTTCACCTCAAACATGGATTGATCGATGTGAATCTTGTAAAGATACAAGGTGTAGTCTTCTATAGGCTCCGTTATGTTTCTCTCGAGCGCCTCTAGATGTGTGGCCGAGAAAGGATCGGCGCAGGTAGAGATATACTGCGAGCATCCAGCCAAGCGTCGTTCCGCGTGAAGGAACAGGCTGCAGCCGTCCAAACGCTGGCGCTCAGTGATGGATTCGTTCTTTCCAAGCCTCTCGAGACCTTCTGCAAACAAGCCGCCGACGGATTTCACGTCTTCCGGCGTCCGGGTCAACTCGCCTCGCCAGAGGATCTCGGGATGGCCTGCAGCGATGGCTCGCTCTCTCCGGGTCTGATCGCCTCCCCAGAAGGCGCCGGACTGGCGTCCACCCGTCTCACGCTTGAACGCGGGCCAGTCGATGTCTGGGGAGGCATAGCAGCTAGGGGACAGGAGGATGGCTGTGAAGACAAGCCACAGCCAAGGATACCTGGCGTGTCCGTTCATTGTCGTTTTTTGATATATCTGAAGAGCAGAAGACGGCAGATGTCTGAGGATTCTTCAGAGGCATCTCCTTGTGAGAGGTCCGCTCGTCCTATATGTGTCTCGGCTAAGCTGCGAGCCATGGCGTCGAACGATGGAAGTTGCGTCGAGCAGGTGCATAAGCTCTCGTAAGAACGGTGATATGACACATAAACTGTAATCGCCTGCGGTTCAGGTCGTAATGATGCCGGAGAAGACCACTTTCAAGTCTGACCTGCCCCTCTGAGTTCCCTATCTCTTGAAGATCGTGTCATCTTGTAGTCTTTCCAGCAATTTTCACGCCGTATGTCCGAGCCGCCTTTCCATGGCCCGGCTCGTATAGAAGATTTATGGCAAACCATCACTCATGCATCAGCTCAAAGCCTCGATCGATACGACAAACAGAAACTGGACGGCAAAAAAAAAAAAGGCGAAGTCGTAGTTGCAAAGGGTGAAAGCCATCGCCACGAGATCGGAATTACCGAACAAACCGATCGGGAGAGACCGTGATGGCCATTTTGCCCAGAATAGATGATCGAGCGGCCGATGTCCTCTCAGTCAAACGTATGCGTATTAGTGGGATGGGTGTTTCAGAAGCCGAGAAGGAAGACCCTAGGATGTGAAGAACAATGAAGCATTCCAGCCGGTCATTCGAGGAAAATCATAGCTATAGACAGTTTTCCAAAAAAGAAAAGAAACAATGAGAGACTGAGAGTGAGACACATGTTTATAGAAGCCTGGTTGGAAGTGGCCGGTTGAGTCGAAGCCCGTTACATAAGCCATCCCGGGCCGGAAACGTGGAAGAAGTGCGACGGCGTTCGGCCCCACATTCCCCCCCCCCGCATCGGCACTAAAGTGGGCCCCCGAAAGCGGCAGCTCAGTTCAACAACGACCTGCTTCCTGGTTTTATTCTCATGCATGCACGATCCCGGTGACGACAAGGTCGGGATCCCATTATTGACCTGCATTTTCAGGTAGGAGTCATTGGCGAGTGCTGACGTTGCTCGTAGGAAGAGGAGAGGGGACGCGCAAGTCACGGGCGATGGGGGCCTCGTCATCCGCTGCATGTCTATCCCGCTGGGTGTGGTGAAAGCCATGTCTCAGTCAGGTTGACGCCTCCTCACCGCACGCGGACAGCTTTGTAAATGACTCGGACTGTTTTCATCGACGAGCGAATGCGTAGGACTGATAAGAGGGCTTCTTCTCGCTTCAGCTACCTACCTAGACACTGACACGCCTTGCTTTTCACAATCTCTGTTCTCCTTCTTTTCCCACTCCAGCGGTTGAATTAGCCATCACTCGGAGACGAGAATCGTGAAATATTACGGGAAGGAAGCAGTCGCGAATCTGATTGCAAAGGAAGGCGCAACTGTCTATCACAACCTCCTTTCTTCAAGAAATTCGCCAGACACGGAAGGAACGACCCTTACAGCAATAGGGGAAAGCGAAACGAAAACATTTCCATCCTCACTTCATCACGGGTCCTTTCAGGCCTTTTCAGGTCTTCCGGGACTCCTCCAACTGCAAGGCCTTTTACTGCATCCGATGGTGAAAAGCCGTTAGGATGCCGGCCGCGACGACCAACGATCGCCAGCGACGCATCGTCCGGCTCTGCGAGCATTGGGGCATTGCGCCCGCCAAGGCACTGCCTTCTCTTCCGGCGGCGGCACCGCTACCGTCCTTTCGCACGCCGGCAGAAGATCAGCTGGCCGAAGACTTCCTACAGCGACGCGCCGCCGATGCTGCCCAGGTTCGCCCCAAGGGCGTCATCCGTCAGGCCTTCTCTCGCAAGGGCAAGACGTGGGATCCCAACGACGTGCTCGACGCCCTGACCACCTGGGTGGCCAATGCCGGTTCCCCGGGCGTGGCAGAGGCCCTTGCGGCCAAGCTTGTCGCCGCTGGCGTCTATCTGGTAGGCACGCCGAAGCAAAAAGGCGGTGGCATCCGCAATAAACGTCGCAATGACGAGCCTCACGATGTTCGAGTCCGGCTGCTTCGTCTGGCCGTCGTCGGCAAGAACGTGCAGCTCGCCCAGGTCCTGCTCCCCTATGCCGACTCCGCTATTCTCGATACTTGCTTGCCGTACGCCATCCGCGGCGGCGACACTGCCATCACCGAGCTACTACTCATCCATGGCGCCAGCGCCGCTCACAGCAGCGAAAGCCAGGATGCCTTTCGCCAGGCCTGCACCATTCATGGGCAGTCGCAGATGGTTAGCCTCATCCTTCGCTCTGTTCGCCATCCCGAGCCGTCGTGGACTTCGACGGCCATGTGTGACGCCGTACGCGCCGGTTGCTTCGATGCCGTCCTGCTCCTCAGCCGCTCCACTGCCAACGGAAACCACAACCAGGCAGAAGCATTGCGATCTGCCGTGAGCTCAGGAAGGCAAGACATTGCCTTGGCCATCATCGTCGGAAGTAATCCACCGCAGCGGTCTGCCCTCAACGACGCTCTCCTTACCATCCAGCGAGATTCGTCTCTCCAGCCGGCCATCAAGCTCGAGCTCGTCGAAATCCTCCTCTGCGGTGGAGCGGGCGGCGTCACGGTCTCACAGATCCTCGAGATCTACTACCAGGCTGACTTCCTCCAAATGGCTGCCCTGCTCGCCCAGTACGGCGCGGCGGCCGAGTACGAGGACGGTGCCGTGCTCAAGTCTGCCATTACCCGCGGACAGATGACCCTCGTGCAGTCGTTCCTCCGCCTGCCGTGCGTCATCAGCCCGTCCTTGGCGTCGACTTGCGTATCGCTCATACCGAAAGATGCCCCTTTCGAACAGCGACACGCTAGTCTTAGCCTTCTGCTGAGGCAAGGCGCTACCGGCGCCGCTCTCGACGAGATGCTCGTCAACGCAGCAAACGCGGGTGATGTCAAGTCTGTTGATCTCCTGCTGACCCCGTTCTTCCCTGCCGTCTCGCCGCGTTCCTCGCATGGCCAACGATCGCCCAGCCCCAACAGGCACGCGGTAGCGGCAGTCGATCACAACTCTGGCGAGGCTCTACGAACCGCTCTGCTCCGTGCAGACTTGCAGATGACTCGCAAGATGCTTTCAAGGCAGCCATCACAAACCACACTGACAGCCGTCTTCCCCCTGACGAAACAACTGGACAAGGAAGACCGGTGCCTTATGACGGAGCTATTCTTACAGAGCTCGTTGCCTGGCCCTTGTTTGCAAGATGCTCTCGTCGACGCTGTCAATGAACCTGAAAGGGACGTTGCTCTGATCAAGCTGCTCCTGAAATACGACGCAGATGTCAGTTTCAACCACGGAACTGGCCTCTCCTCTCTCATTCAGCAGACGGACCTCGAGCTTCTGGATCCCCTGCTGCAAAAGGTCTCGCCGAAGACGGCCGCAGCTCATTTGCAAGACATGATACTGGTTGCGGATCGATCGACGCGGGCTCAAGTCGCGGCGATGCTCCTCAGCGCTGGCGCCGACAAGGCCGTTGACCAGGTTGCGTCGACTCTGTTAGCCATCCTCTCAGAGGACCCAGTCGACCTGCCTCTTTTAGGCCTCCTCGTCCAACAGGGACATGCAGACGTCAATATTTTAGGCGGTGCAATCATTAACAAATCCGTCGCCATCCCAGAACCCGAGGTCCTTGAGATGGTCATCAACCAAGGAGAGCCATCGACGTCATCCATCACCCGCGCATTGAGGAGACTCATGCCATTGCCTTCGACAGAAGACAAGGCGCGAAAGCTCGAAACGCTGCTGTACAGGTCGACACGCAAGCAGGATGTCGACTCGATGCTCGTTCACGAAGTCAAGTCTCTTGCCCAAGACAGCCCTACGTCGCCGTCTCTGTCGAGCCTCAAGCATCTTCTCGCCGCCGGAGCGAATCCAAATGCTCACAACGCTGCTGCTCTCAGCCATGCAGTCATCGGAGCCAATGCGGAAGTGGTCGACACCATACTCGGATGGCGCCTACGACCAACCCCATCGGCCTTGGGCGTTGCGCTGCCTCACGCGCTTCGGATCACGGAGCCCACGAAGCGGCACGATCTGACCAGAGCATTGGTGCGAGCCGGTGTGCTTGCCGACGAAGCTAGCCGAGCCTTGACTTACACAATCTCTAACTTGTCAGAGGATCTGCCTCTGATCAGCATTCTGGCTGCCAGCGCAGATCCCTCCGACGGCGAGGCACTCGCTCTGTCTGCATCGAAAGAATCTCCTGAGATCATGGACGCGCTACTTTCCACTTCCAAGTCTTCGGAAGAGGCTCGGAACTCTGCTCTGGACTTGACAATGTCGGCCAAGAACCGAGAGGCTCGGGGCAAGATGTGCGAAAGTCTCTTGACCGCTGGCGTCTCGGCCGAGGCAGCCTCTAAAGCGCTACTTTTCGCTTCTCGCGACGCCGATCTCGATCTTTGCGACATGCTCGTTGCTCACGGAGCCGTGAACGGAAGTCATGGCGGTCAAGCTGTCGTAGAGGCTTGCCGTCGGGGGTCGGCAGCAGTCCTCAGAGTTCTTCTCAAGGCATTCCCGGAAACAGACGACCAGGACATGCTGAAGGCAGGTTTCCAAGCCGCGACTGAGGTCGGCGACTTGAACAAACGGGCCGTCATCTTCGAACAGCTATTAGGCCATGGACTTAGCGGAGACTTGGTTGATGCTCAGCTGCAGTCGGCGGCCCGGTATGGAGAGGACGGCATCGAACTCCTGAGGGTGCTCCTGGCGTTCGGGGCCGATCCCAACTACAACAACGGAGACTGTGTTTTTTCCGCGGCCAGCTGCGCCTTTGTGGCCACCTTGGACCTGCTGCTTGGCCTCGAATGTGAAGACGAACATGAAGAAGGCGCGGCTTCCACGGCGGCGAAGCTGCCGCTGACACCTCGCCATCAGAAACAAGTGACCCAGCGCACGCTCCTCAGGGCGCTCGGTGCTTGCTGGAGCCTGCAGCGTGAAAACCGGTATCACATTGCATGCAGCCTGTTCAAGGCTGGCCTGCGCGCTTCGGAGGATCTGGACAAGGCCCTCAACGATGCTGTCAACGAAGAAGACGCCGAAGAACGTCTGGTGAAGTTGCTTCTCGAGAACGGCGCTTCTGCCTCTGTTCATGAGTACAAATCCTTGAGGGATGCCGCCCGGAGCATGACACCTTCGACTTTGGCACTCATTCTGGAGACGGACCTGCCGGAAGCGAGCGTCGAAGAGGCCTTTAGCGAAGCCTTTTCCGCTGACGGATTCAACAGCTGGTTCACCGACGCCGGGTTGGAAACGGCACGACTGCTCTTGGAGAGGGTGGCAAATGCACAGGCACTTAGCCGAGCCTTGATACTCGTCATGAAGAACTCATTTGTGGAGTCTCGACCGCTGGCCGACTCATTCTTCGACCTGCTGGTGGCTCACGAAGCCGATATCAACTACAACGGCGGCCAAGTATTGCAGCAAGCCGCGTCCAAGGCAGACCAGGCCTGGACCGGGCGGCTCCTCGGATACCATCCGTCGGCGGACACGCTATCTTCTGCGTTTCAGTGCATCTTCGACACCGAGACCAGCCAAGAGATCGTCCTGGATCTCTTCAGGATCTTTACAGAGTATCGCGACGGCGAGATCGAACTTGACGTCGTGGCCGGACCTCAAGGTTACGAGCCAACGGTCAAGCGGGCCATCAACCAGTATCCCAGGTCGACCGTGATACTGGAGACGCTCCTCAATGCCGGATTTTACCACGACCAGGCAACCAGATGCTCGGTCTATCCTGAGACAGGAGAGGATGAAGAGGCCACTCTCCTGCTCTGGGCCATCGCTCAGCCGCAGAAAAGGGTCAGCACGGCGGTGATCAAGATGCTGATTGAGCGAGGAGGTGAGCGACTGCGCCAGGACACACTGGAAAAAAATTTCTCGCTGACGAGGGTTTACCGCAGCCAAGGTGAACGCCGAATCGAGCGTGACTCGAACGACGCCATTGATGCTGGCCACGCAAACTCGACGGCCGGATCTGGTGAAGTCGTTGATCGACCACGGTGCCGACGGTGACGCCCTCGACAACCAAGGACGTACATCTCTCTGCATTGCGGCGAACGCCAGTGGCGAGGTGGCCGTGCAGCTGTTGATGATTCTCCTGTCGGCAGAGCCCTCCAAAGACGACGGATCTCTGCACAACGCGGCCCGCAACCTCAACCTGCCGGCCGTCACGCTTCTCGTACAGGCAGGTCACGACCCGGACTTTCCCAGTCCGCTCCACGGCGGCCGAAGCGCCCTGGGTGAGGTCTGCCTCCACGGGTCCGACGCGGGCGAGTTGACGGCTTTGCGGGAACGAGCCATGTTGAAGATCATGGGGCTTCTCATGGGCTCCGACTCGGACCTGACGATCAAGTCTAACGGCAAGTCGTTTCTGCTCTTGTGCTTCGAGGCGGCCGATCCCGTGGTTACGACCAGGGCGCTGCTCAAGAGCGGCATGTGGAAGCACGTCAACAAGCCGTTTAACCGATTCACGCTCGGCGAATACACCTATTCGCCCACAATGTACATCAACAAGGTGCTGGGGCCGTCGAGCGTCAACGACGAGCTCCTATCGGTGCTGCGTGCCAGCCGCGCCGTCGACATGTTTTATGCCAGCGAAGGTCCGCAGCCCGAAGGAGCAGTTGGCCTGCCGGAGGAGGTTGAGGCAGAGGATCGCGCACGCCGGGCTCGGCTGTCGCGGCTGGCCATGCAGTCAGAGGACCTCTCCATTGCCATGGCCTGCAAGCAACAGCTCGCGGACGTGGAGCGGCAGATCGCGGCGCAACAGGAAAAGGCTGATTACAGTCGTCGAAGGAAGCTCCATGGGCACGAGATTGCCAGCATCCGATCTCGCGCCGAGGCAGCAGAAGCCGTCGCCGCGTCGGCACACGAGAGACGACTCGCAGAGCATCGCGCGCTGGCAGACGCTTCCCTCGGCAGCGCCAAGGCCCTCGCCGAAACGGAGCTAGAAGCGGAGGAGGCGCGTCGACGAAAGGCCCTCGACTGGGAACAGCAAATCAACTCGGCGCGCGTCGGCCACGTCCGGACCCTCAGCAGCATCAACATGGGGGAGATGCAGGTCGTGGAGCGGATCGAGAAGGATGCCGATCGGCGGATCGGGAAGAGACTCGCTGCTCAGCGCTTGCTCGTCGAGAGCCAGGATAGGCTGGCGGGAAGGTTGAGGCCGACGACGATGATTGATCATCGGCCGAGGACCAGTGTTGGATACGTGACGGAGCTGGACTGAAATCATTCATTTTTTTCTTTCTCTCTTTTCTTTCCTTTGTCGATGAGCGAAAGCTATATGTTATATGATCTATATGAGCACATTACTGGCTTCATAGGTAGCTGGGAGCTATTTGAAAAAAAGAGAATATGTCGCAGACAAATGTGGAAAGAAGACGCTTTCATCTATAAGTGTAAATGCAGAGCATTTGTAGAAAGAGCAAAGAAGGAGTAAAAGGAGGCTGTCGTTGTATAAATGCGAAAAGAAAAGGTGTTCTAAAGAGCAAGTGAAAGGAGAAAAAAGGGGGAGTAAGAGTAAACAAAGCAAAGGAAAAGAAAACGTCATGTCTTTCCCGTAAGGGTGATGGCATCAGACCTCGTCTCGACAACGCGGTACAGATCGGCGTCGCCGAGACCCTTGGCTGCGTTTTCGTACGCCTCGTCTGAGCGGTCGCATAGGGCGTCTAGGTCTTTGTCGGCGAGGACGTGGGGGGCAGCGACGTCGTAGACGAGGCCGTCTTTTAAGAGGAGGGCGCGGAGGGCGTCGTCTTGTTCTACCTCGTTTTTCACCTGATTATTCTCATCTTGTTGAGGTAGTTGCATCTTCTTGTGAAAAGCGCCGTTTTGAATAACGAGTTTCTCGAGCCGTCGCTTCGCGTCTGCGGATGAGAGGAGGGATTCTTCGACCGTGTCGCGGGTTGCTAGTCTGTATACGAGAACGGGTCTCGTCTGCCCTATCCTGTGGCAGCGGTCCTGCGCCTGGAGGTCTTGCTGCGGGTTGAAGTCGCTGTCGAAGAGGATGACGGTGTCGGCGGCGGCGAGGTTGATCCCCTGGCCTCCGGCTCGGGTTGAAAGGAGGAAGATTTTATAATCTGTTCGTTGGTTGAAGTCGGATATCTGCTGCTGGCGACTTGCTTGCGCGACAGAGCCGTCGATTCGACAGACGGGCCAGCCGCGGAGGCCGTTGCAGTAGTCTTCTAGGATGTCGAGCTGGGTGACGAATTGAGAGAATATGAGGACTTTGTGATCTTCGCGGAAGAGGCGGGGGAGGAGTCGATCTAGTAGAAGCATCTTGCCCGATGACGTGACGATGGACTCGTCGACGGCGATGTCTTCTTTCGCAGCCCACGGGTTGTAGAAGTTGTGGGGGCTGTTACAGACGAGTCGGAGCTGGGCGAGGGGGTTCCCTAGTTTCTTATGGGCAATTTGCTTTTCTGAGATGGGGTTAGTTAAAGTCGTTGAAGATGGGAGACACATGAAAGTAAGAGACGAGGATGCTTACTCGCGAGCTCGAGACTCTGTGAGAGAAGTGCCTCCTCGGGGGATTCCGATTTCGTCTCCTCCTCTTTCTCGTCCCGCCCCATCTCTCGAGCCAGCTTCTCTTCAAACGCGGCATCCGACATTTTGTCCTCCTCATCTGGGTTGGACTCGGCGTATGACTTTGCCATGCGGCCTCGACCTCGAGTGCTGGCCGGTGTGGACGCTCTGCTCGACTTGATAGACTTTGCCGCGGACGAAATCGCAGTCGGCGGGCCTTTCCGCTTGTTGTCGGTGAGCTTGGACGGCTGTCCTTGCTTGGCTGCCATCATCATGGAGAAGGCATTTGGCGCAGACGATGTCGAGGTGCGAGTTGATTGCTGAGACATGGAAGTTTCACTGGTGCGAGTAGAGCGCTTCGCGGAGCCGAGAGCCTCCATGGCGGGGACGAGGCTGTTGGCCATTACTTCGACGGCGCGGTTCTCGAGATAGGCGCGGGTATCGACCGACTTGTCCGTGAAGGCATTATACAAGTCCGTCTGCTCCCTAGTCATGGGAGCGAACAGAACGTACTCGCGCTTCTTCGGAAGATAGGACGCGACGTCCTGCTTGATGCGTCGAAGAAGAAGCGGCTGCAGTATGAGGTGCATCTTCTTAACGATCTCGTGCTTCTGCCGGTCGCCGATGAACTGCGCCGTCGACTCCTCATCTTCAAGGTCCGAAAAATCGAACCACGACTCGAACGCATCCCAGTCGGTAAAGATATTGGGAAGCAAGAAGTGAAGCAACGACCAGAGTTCCTTGAGGTTGTTCTGCAGCGGCGTACCGGTGATGAGCAAGCGGGTAGCGGACGAAAATTGCCGAAGCTGTTGGAAGAGCTTGGCTTCGGCGTTTTTCATGCGATGGCCTTCGTCCTGAAATGCTGTCAGCGTCATGGTTACCATGGGTATGGATGCGGAAACTGACGATGATGATAAACTCCCAGTTCACTCTCGAGAGATGATGCTGGTCTCTGAGTACCATCTCATATGAGGTGAGCACGATCGGGAACTTGGCGTTCGGACGGCCCTGCGAAAGGTTGGCTGCTATTTTTAACCTGTAAAGCTCATCGCGACGCTTTTTATCGCCGTGATACATCAAGACGGGTATCGAGGGCGTCCATTTGCGAAACTCATTCTCCCAGTTGCCAAGAGTGCTTAACGGGGCGACGATGAGATGAGGTCCGAGATAGTTTTCTTCCTCGCGAAGGAGGGCAATGAGAGCGATGGTTTGCACCGTTTTACCTGCGACTGTGAGCAACGAAGGAAGAGGTCGTTTCAAACTTGATGCCTACCGAGACCCATTTCATCGGCCAGGATGCCGCTCATGCCCTGGGCGCATATCTCGTACATCCAGGTCAAGCCTTCCAGTTGATATTGATGCATCGTGCCGTTCACCATGCACTTTGGCTGTTTGGCCATGACCAAGTCATGTTCACCCAGCGTCTTTCCGTCAAGACTACTTCCGACGCGTCCGAGGGCTTTCGTCTTCTTAGTGAGGATATCACTAAAGGCAGCACTCTTCACAAGCAGCTCGTCGAGCTCTCGTGCCTTGGCCTCCCTCTCAGCCTTGGTCTCAGGCTTCTTCTTCTTCTTGTTCCGCCGCTTAGCAAGAGCCAGACGACGCTGTTCCTCTGCCCTGTCGTTTTCTTCCCTCGCTGCGATTTCTTCCTTGAGCAGAGCGTCGTCGACGAATCCTTCGTGATCGTCCGGAACCGGAGGCGAACTCGGCGGCGTATCCGAATCATCGACTCCAGGAGATTGGATGGAATCGAGTTCAGACGACGTCATTTCGTGAGTTCGGAGAAGATGTCTGAAATTGTGTGTTTGAAGGCCCAACGTTCTAGCGCAAACGGTTCGAGGAAACCCGAGTAGGGCTAAATCGAGTCTTAAGTTTATTCGTTCCCTTCCCTTCTCTGCCCTGGCAGCTGGCGAACGGGCCGCGGGTGGCAAAAAAAAAAAAAAAAAGACCGATGACGTTTAGAATTCGCCAGGGGAAAGAAAAGAAAAGAAAGGATGGAAAATAGCGAAAAAGGGGGGGGAAGAGAAAGAAGAAGTGAAGCAGAAAAGGAGAGGAAATGAATGGGCCTTGTAGATTCTAGCCGCAAGCGAGAGGAACTGCAGCAAAGAACGACACGATGAGAGAACGGGAAGACGCGCCTTTGTCTGTTCGGAGACGCGATCGTGTCTCGCGTAAAGAGGGTGTGTTACAGTAGAGGATAGATTTCTGTACTGGTGGGTGGGCTGGCTAACAGACGATCTATGCACAGAGGATGGTTGACTAAGCCTCAAGTGAGGAAAAAAAACCTATACTCACACATATTGGAGAAGATCATCACCAGCCTGGAAAATCATCAGTTCCTCACCCTCAACTCTCATCCACCCTGTTCTCCCTCCGAACCCTCTTCCGTCCGGCTCTCCGGCGACCGGCTCTCATCCTCCGGAATCAAGCCATGGCCACCCTCAGCTCACAGCAATACACCCCTACGGAAGAGGCCGAGATCAAGCGCTGGCTCTCAGCAGCAGACGAGCTCCGAAGCCAAGATGCGAACCGCCGACCTGCCCTCCTCCAGATGCTCAACGCCCACCTAGCCAGCCGGACGACGCTACTGGGTTCGAAGCCAAGCAAGGCCGACGTCGCCGTCTACGAGGTCATCGCCCCCGTCGTCGCTGCTTGGTCGGCCGAGGAGCGTTCGGGCCAGGAGGGGATGCCGCATGTGGTCCGCCATGTGGATTATGTGCAGAACGCGCCCGTCTTTGATCTGAAGCTTGATCCTGCTTCCAAGGTTGTCGTTGATTGTGAGGATGTTCGTTACGTTGAGACGAAATCTACTGCTGCGGCGGCGACCAAGGCCAAGAAAGGCGAGGATTCGACTCTCGTCGATCGCACCAAGCCTGCGGCGTCGTCATCATCAGCAGCCGAGAAGCCCGCTACGGGAAAGAAAGAGAAACCCCCAAAACAGCAGAAGCAACCCCCCGCTGCTGCGCCGCTCTCCCCCTCTCTCATCGACCTCCGTGTCGGCCGCATCCTCAAGGCCATCAACCATCCGGACGCCGACTCCCTCTACGTCTCCACCATCGCCATGGGCGACCCGGAGAGCGACGATACCGTCACCTACGAAGGCCTCGTGTGCCGCACCGTCTGCTCGGGACTCAATGGCTTGATTCCCCTCGCCGAGATGCAAGGGCGCGACGTGGTCGTCGTCTGCAACCTCAAGCCCGTCAAGATGCGCGGCATCAAGTCCTCTGCCATGGTCCTCGCCGCCTCGCCCCCGGGTGACGACGATCATAAGGGTCCCGTCGAGCTGGTGTCTCCGCCTCAGGGCGCGAAACCAGGTCAGCGTCTCTTCTTCGAGGGCTGGAAGGGCGAGCCCGAGGGCCAGTTGAATCCCAAGAAGAAAATATGGGAAATGTTCCAGCCGGCTTTCACCACAAATGATGGCCGAGAGGTTGCCTTCGACGCCGGCCGTGTCGAGCAGCTGGGAAAACAAGGCGTTGGCAGGCTCGTCACCGAGGACGGCGGTGTTTGCACCGTCAAGTCTCTGAAGGGCGCCGTCGTGAGATAGATAGACAAGATGTATTGGCTTTTGTTCTATCAAGGGGCGCCGGGTAAATGCTCGCTTCGAAGCTGTTCACCGACTGACTGTCCGTCCATCCATCATCTATATACCTTACAGTCAACTCTAGACACTCTGCACCATCGATCTGCCACAGCGCCGACCATATGACTCTTCTTTTGTAGGTGATACAAGTTGTGCTTCCCGTGAACCGCCAGGTCCTTCGAATGTCTCCCGCAAAGATGCGCCTGAAGCCAAGAAACGCCGTAAATAGAGGTATGAAAAAAGGGGGAGAAGGAGAAAGGGATGAAGAAGAAGTTGCTTCCGATGATGCCGATGCTATGCTTAACCAGGCGAACGACGTAAATGTCACTCAGGAGAAAAAGTACATGCTCTGCCGCAGACGATTCACATCGTAGCCACCCTGCGCAAAAAAGAAACCCAACGTCAGTTAAACGCTTTTCACCTGACAGAATCCGCTCATTGGACTTACCTTCTCAGGGACGGGCGGGATCGTCAGTGGCATCCAAAAGGCCAATGTTCTGCCAGTGTAACCCTTTATTCGCCGCTTCTTTACAGGCGGTTTTTGGACATCGCCGTCGTTTTTCGCATCAGCATCCTCCTCTTCGTCCACTCCTGCTTCCTCTCCCTTCTTTTTCTTCTTGGATTTGGTCTTCTTCTTTCCTTTCTTCTCCTTCGTCGTCTTTTTGGGAGTCGGCGCCTCTTCAGGATCTTCCAGGTTTGGAACGTCCTCCTCGACCGCCTCCTCCGCCTCGCCCTCCGACAACACCTCGCCCAAGACCTCGTCCAGCAAGGCGGCGTCCTCATCTTCCTCTTCCGCGGGAATCTCGCCAATTCCGATATTCTTCTTGTCTTCTGCAATGTCAATGTCCGGCTCTTTCGCTGGCATGGCTTCGTAGATGGACGCTGGCGTGACAATCGTCTTGCCCTTGGCGATGTCTTTCTCATTTCCCGACGATAGGAGCCTCAGCCGCCGATATTCGAGCACGAGCTCCTCTTCGATCGACAGTTTTGTTTGCAAGCGCAGCTGCCTGATCTGTCTGCCGACTTCTGATAACGAGTCGACGTGTGCCATGTACATTGACCCCTTGTGTCGCGCTTCGAATTCGGCGGCCAGCCGTTCGATGACATTTTCCTGGTGAATCCGGATGAAGGCTTCTCGCAACACGCCGTTCATCGTGTCTACATCTGCCGCATGTGTCCAGAACGAGTCGTGTACGGCAGCAAAAGTGAGGCCAAGCTCGTCACATCGGACGGCCGACAGCACCATGTGGCTGGCGTCGAGAGAGTGGATGAAGTTTGGCGGGAACCCCTGCAGCTGCTTCCTGCGGTTCACGGGGTCCGTCGCATCCGTCGTCGAGCATACCACCGCCTGCAGACACGTTCTGACCTCCCTCATGCAGACCTTTCGGTATGGCTGGACGACGGGCATCCGCAACGGCGTCGTCCAAACAATGGTAGATCGAAACTCCGTCGCCAGCTTCGTCTGCAGTTCCGCCAGCTTCGCTTGACGAAGGCCACGCACGGAATCGTCGTCCACAGTGGCGCCGGTCTCCTCTATCTCGGCCAACAGCTTCAGCTGGGTCTTCGTCAACGCCCTGCAAACACGGCCGCCGACCTCGCCTAGCCAATACTGGATGTCGTGAGCTCCTCGGAACATGGTTGCCAGAGCCTTGAAGGTAAGCCGAGCGACGTACATCGACAGCTTCATGTTGCTCGTGCCGTTGTCCTTGCCCAGGGTGGGGTAGAGGTCGTCGAGTTGCTTGCACACTTGCTTCTTGGCTCCGTTGAACGTGACGCCATATACGTTGGTCATAACCGTCTGCTTGACTACCTTCCGTGTCACCTTGCCTTGCAGCGCTTTGGCAAACGGTTCCCCCAAGGCCGCATCCTTGTCGATGGACTTCTTGACGAGGTCGGCCACGGCCGAGTACACATCCGCGGGCCGATCGCTAGGCTCCAAGTTGACCTGCTTGGCGCCCCAAGTATCACCACCCAAGGCCGCGTAGTGCTGCAAGCCGTTACATGTGCCGTCCTGGTGAATCGGCAGATGAGACACGTATTTGGTTGGGTCGTCATGGTCCATCGCTGCCTTGAGCTCGAAACAAGCAGCAAGGCACTGCCAGGGATCCTCAGCTTCCAACCACCAGCGACTGCCGTCCAGCGGGTTGGCAACCGACTCCATGATGTTATTCATGTTGTCGTTGGCGAAAGTTTCTCTCTCGTCGAAGCTCGACTTGTCGAAACCATAGACGTTGGCGAGATGAATTTTAAGCCATCTCAAACCTCGAGCGCCGAGCTCTCTTCCCTTGGCAAACCTGAGAAGTCCACGAACGTGGTCGGCGCCCATGTGATTCATATAGGTTGGCATGGGATAGGCACGGCCTCGATAGTCGACGTTGTGCGGGTAGTACATGGTCTGATTCCGGTAAGCTCGCGCAATCTCGAGTTGCAAATTCATGTAGCAACGCTGGGAGTGCAGAGCCATCTTCTTATTCTGCATGAATTTGACGGCGTGAATCCACTCGAGCCGCTTGAGCGGGTCGGCCGACGGGTCCGGTTCGGGAGGGAGATCGAACTTGGGGTTGAGAGGCGGGATATTAGCGATCTCGTCTCCCTTATTCCAGGCTTTCAGCATCACCATCAGAATGTTCTCGTTGATCCTCCAAGCCGTCTTGCCGAGGATGTCGAGACCCTTCAACACCTGCGCCATGTCACCGGTTTCAATGGCGGCCTTGTTGTAGAGAGTCTGCTCGACATTGCCCGCCTTGACCCGAACGAGAGCCGTCTCAGAAGCCAGATACCCCCCACTGTGAAAACTTGTCCACGGCTTTGGCTCCACGAGCATAGGCAAGTGCTTCGTGATGAAGTCTGCGATCGGTTCTTGCTTGAGCTTCTCCGCCAACTGCAAATTGAGCATGAAGACACCGACTTTCTTCCCCTTCCGAGGCTGCTGCAAGTGTATGAAGGCCGGCTGATATTGGCTCACCAGCTCCTGTGTCTTCGGGTGCCGCGTGGTTACCTTGATCTTGGTCGTTTCGAGTAGGATCTTGAGGAGTATCGAGCCGACGTGAGAAGAAATGTCTTGGGACCACGGCTTCTGGTTCATGCTCGGTATCATCTTCTGAGCCGACGCGGATAGTTCGGCAAGCGGCTTCGCCTCGAAAGGGTCAGGCTTGCCCTCTAACAAAGCCTTTTTCTGAGCTTGAACAATATACAGAGCCCTTCTCTTCATCTTATTGATGACCTGGATGGTCTCTGCTTTCTCTTCCTCGCCCATTCCCTCGAGCCGGCCCTTGAGTTCTTCGATGGACTTGTGCAGCGCTTCAGCCTTTTGGCCCTCGGCAGCCTCACGACGAACCGAGACCTTGAGCTTCCTGGCGGCCTTGCGGGCCTCTTCTTTCCGCTGAAGTTTGATGTCTTCTTGAACCAGCCTTGCAAGGTTGGTGACCAGTCTGCTGACCGTGACGCCCCGGTCCATACCAGACATGGAACCGAGGT
Organism: Ophiocordyceps camponoti-leonardi (nom. inval.); assembly: GCA_003339455.1. Lineage (NCBI taxonomy): Eukaryota > Fungi > Ascomycota > Sordariomycetes > Hypocreales > Ophiocordycipitaceae > Ophiocordyceps > Ophiocordyceps camponoti-leonardi. The sequence continues at coordinate 84,745 of PDHP01000001.1, read as the reverse complement.
TGACAACGGTTAAGATTGTCAAGGCCGCGAGCCGCTCCGGTGTAGACTGTCGCAGAAACGGTCCATAGAGACACCGCTGAAAATCTATATCCGTCTTTCTGGGCTTAAGTTCCGAGAGGTCACACGCTTGCAGTTCCTGCTCTATTCGGTTCTCCATGGCATCCAGCCAGACTGCCAGGTTTTGCGAGAAAAAGCTTCCAGCCTTGGCTGATCCGCATTCCATCGTGATGCCGGCTTTCTGCAGGGCCTTACGATCATGCCTCCACTTGACTATGGCCGCGTCGATAGAGTCGCGCTCCAGCATCAGCTGAATCCTGTGTTGCTCAGCTTTGGAAAGGGTGGAGACGTCCACATCTTTGAGGGTTTCAAAAAGTGACAAACCCCGTCTCAGTGATGCGAGACCCAGTCCGCTTTGCGGCGTTTCCTGGACTTTCGGAAAGTCTTGTGCTCCTGGCAGAGGTGTTTCTTCCTCGACCTCACCCTGACCGTTCGCTAGTAGTTCCTCCTTGTTGTCTTCCTCGTTCAAGTTGTACGTGGGGCAGATCTCGGTGATGACGGCAAGATCGCGGTCGTTCAGGATTTCGGACATGTTGAGCACTCGCAGGCCTGCCTCGCCCGGCGCCATGTCCATGTAGCGCTTGACCAGACGCTCCAGCCTGGAGCCCTCCTCGGACAGCAGAGAAGCCTTGAGCATGCAGGCAACGGTTTCTGCAGTTTGCGGCAGACGTTTGTTTCTGATTTGCAGCTCGTACCACTTATGAAGCCCTTCTGCTTGCTTCTTGCCGGGTTTGTGACGAATTTGATCCAATGATGCTCGAAGGTACTTGTTGTTCAGCAAGATCTGCTCCTCCGGGGACAGTGTTCCTATCACGTAGCAGCGTTTGATCACGAGTGCGGCTCGTTCCAGCTTTCCCACGCTGATACAGGCATGAAAGAGGGAAAGCATGTCGTCTATATTCCCTGGAATCCCGGAGGGGTTGATTCTTGTCGTGGATCGCCAATGCGCGGTGTCGGGTAGAATCAAAGGCTTATGAGGATCGAAATATTGAGGGGGCGCGGTCAATGGCGGCAGGGATGGATTGTAGAATGGTTGATATTGTTCGACAGCCGTAGCGAAAAGTCTTCTTTGCACAAAGCCATGACGCTCCTGGGCCTGGTCTCGCATTTGAGAGAGGCGGGTGATGAGCCGACTCCGCCCGAGCCACATGGTCGAGACACGAGGCGCGGAACATGTCGATGTAGCCCGGTTAGGTTGCGAGACGGCTAATTGATGGGGGACAAGGCCACAGCGGGCCTGACGGGAAAGCATTGTGTTGGCAGCGGGCGAGGCGCAAGTCGAGCGTCCTGTGAAGGTGCCCACCACGGTGACTTTGTAAGGCGTAAATGGTGAGGAAACAGGCCAATAACGCCAACAGACTTATGAAATTAAGGCTGAAGAACCTTGAGAAGCTGTAGAAGGGATGAAAGATAGTAAGGAGAGGCAAACAAGAGAAGAAGAGGCAAAGAGAGGGACGGCAAAGCGCCGGTGGCGGCCGAAGTGGTGGAAAAGACGATGCAAGAAAAAAAAATCGAGGGTTTTTTCTTTTTTGCCGGTATGGCGGTACTCGGATCCACCAAAGTCACTTTACCGTCTGAGGCTTAGTCATTCCTGGCCACTGGGCCCGCAATTCAGCGCTAGAAATTCAACCTCCCCTCAAAGCTCCAAGACAGTCTCTATCGATGACGCTTATAACAACGCCTGGCCTGACTACGACACACGGTAGCTCTCCTCTCCAATGGCCTTGCGGCCGACCATGGCAGCTCTCAGGTGCTTTGCCTGTCGAAGCGCAGTCTTGGGCGCTGTGCTCGGTCGCGCGGCACCAACCATTCGCGGTTTTCCTCCATCGGCTGCTATGCGAGCTTTCTCGGTATCGCATTTGCGTTCATCTCTCGAGCACGACTCGAACGATCGTGCCGAAAATCTCCGCGTTGAAAAATACCTGGAGAAAGCGCCTCCGGAGACACACGAGGATGGCGAAGCGAGCTCGAAGCCTTGGTTTCTCGAAGTAGAACCTCCTACCAGGCCCTGGAAGCCGCACGAGGTCTCGCTACCTCAACCTCCCGAAGACGCCCCTTCGCTCCTTACTCCGATGATCAGATATATATACGAAGACATGGGGCTGGATGATATCGCTCTCCTTGATTTGCGTGATTTGGATCCGACAGCGTCCCTTGGCCCGCGCCTGATGATGGTGATTGCTACGGCTCGGAGCGATCGTCATCTGCACGTATCTTCGGGTCGGTTCGTCCGTTGGCTTCGCCGAAATCACGCAGTGTCCGCCAAGGCCGATGGCCTCATCGGCTCAAACTTGTTGAGGACTAAACTTCGGAGGCTGAGGAAAAAGGCCAAGCTCATGGGTACCAACTCCATGGTCCTCCCACAAGGAGACTATGGTCTGTCGACGGACTGGATCTGCGTCTCCTTCGCGACTGGAAACTCAACCGGCAAGGCGATCATGGGCGAGGTGGCCCAGTATGACTCGAGTGGCAATGTGTCTGGCTTTGCTAGAACACATACAGGCACTACAGTGGCAGTGCAGTGTCTGACCGAGAAAAGACGTAACGAGCTTGACCTGGAAAGTCTGTGGCAGACCGAGCTGAGGGAAAGCATTCGGCGGAAGAGACGCGTAAATGGTGAATCCACAAACCCGACAGAAGTAGAAGCTCTCATCTCAGCAAAGCTTCAGCTTCCTCGTCCCACCTTCTCCTCCGCCTTCCAAGCTCGCCGGCAAGAACCGTCGTCGCAGCAGAGGCTGTTTTCGACACTTGCTCGACGCCTCCAAGCTACCGCGGACATTCAAACAACGCCGGCTAGCTCACAGCCTGAAGACGTCTTGGATGATGGTTTGCGCATTCTGCAGCGACAGATATGGGATATCCAGCTGAGGGCATTGCCCATGGAACCTGCGACCCTGGAAAGACTGGTCGTCTCCGCCTTGTTGGTCGTCTGTCCGCGTGAGGATACAGAATCGGAGCGGTTAGCCATGGTGGACGACCTACTGCTTACCGGCCAAGAGCGAGGATTGACGATAGACAGCCCAGATATGCTTGTCACTTTGATAACCTCTCTAGTGCTCTCCCCGGCCTATGGACAGAGAATGGCCAAGGCGCACAGCAACCTCGAGACAGTCCTTTTAGATAAACAGGTCACCCCGACGGAGGAGCACGTAATGCAGCTGATGGACGCGTACGCTCGCCGCGGGCTTTGGGACCGATTCAGCGAGGCGTTCCGCACGCCAGCCCGCTTCCAGGTGCGGCGTTCAGCGAGAGTCTACGAGCTGGCATACCGCAGCCTGGCGGCATCGCAAAACGGCGTGCTGTGCAAGGACTTTCTGCGCTGGGTGTACCCGGAGATGCGACAGGAAGATCCGCCGGTTCTGCCGGCGGGCATCCTGCTCGAGCGTCTCAGAGAGTGTATCCTTCTGGCCGATCCGCTGGTCGGGCGAAAGAGGAAGGCTTTTTCGCGCGACACCATCCTGGGAGGTCGGAGGGCGACGAGGCGCGAGTTCAAGGTGATGCTTGAAGATGCCATGGAACAGTGTCTCAAGGCCAATATGGGTTGATTGCGTTGATGAGAAGGCTGAGTTTTGTCGGATAGATGAAGACTCTTGGCTTTCCGGAGGTTGTCTTCGTTGGATGGAGGGAAAGCTGTGTCAGAGGAGTTAGACGAGGGAGTGAACATATTTGCACAATCACCCAATGTATCTACAGTCATTGAAGTCGCCCTTTTGTCATCCAGGAACAGGGGAATTGCGCGGTGCAGGAATACGTGACAGTATCACCTCTTCGCTAGGAAAGCATATATAAATGATATTGTCCAGTGCATTGTGAGATGTCCCAAGGGGTCGTCAGACTACGCCGTTACTCTGAACACAATTTCTTCCGACTTCGTCCACTTACTCATCGGCTGCTCCGAACAGTTCGGTGACGACCTCAAACCTTTCGCATGGCCTCCCGCAGTCGTGGTCCTACTTGCTTACGGCTAGCAGCCAGTTCTTTCTGATCCCACGCAAATCTCGAGCAACTGCCGTCATCGAGCTCCCCTCGAGACCAAGTTTCAAGGCGAAGCGGACCGCTGGAGTCTTCAACGAAGCGGGCGACGGCAGCCTTGCCGCGGGGGCTACGGCCCCAGACGAGCAAGTTGCGATGGAAGCGGCCGCCCAGACTGGAGGCGGTCATGATGGAAGCTACGTCGAGTGAGCGCTCATCAGCCCAGCTTGACAAGCTATCGAGCAGAGGCTCCGGAGCACCGGCCTTTCCGACGAGGGCGGCCAGGTCGGCGACTGCGCAGCTGATGCCGACCACCATATCGTTTTCGCGCCACTCTTTGTAGTCCTTGCGCATGACGTCGCGCATGGTAAGACGCGAGATGTCGTCTTTTACAGCAGAAATCTCGTCGAAGAAGGCATCGCGAGAGAAGTTGTCGGGATCCGATAACTTGGCCTCAAGGTAGTCAACGGCGCGCGTGTCCTTGGGCTTGGCTTTCTTCGCCGAAGGGGAGAGGTTGACGGTGTCGATGACGATGGGGGCAAGACAGAGCTTGGCCAGCGCGTCATCGCCGTCAGCGTCGATAGCCGTCAGCGAATCCCAGTCCTGGCGGGTTTCATCGACGACAAGGCTCATGCAACTCCCGCACGGCTCGATGATACGCGGGGAGGCGTCGTCGGGCACACAGTGCTCATCCTCGTGATGGTCGACGCAGCCGACGACGCGAGGGGCGAAACGGGCTAGCGTGCCGGTCAAGGCGTTATGATCGACCAGAATCCAGCGCGTCGACGAGTCGGTCGACGACAGGTCAGGCAATTCCGAGAGGGTGATGAGGTCGGAGGGCCGGAGTTGGGCGTGGGCCAGCACGGCCGTCATTTCGGGCCGGAGGCTGAGGTCGGCTCGAGGGAGGTTGGCGAGCGGGATGTGAAGGCCTCCAGGGGCCTGCTCTCCGTTTCCCTGATGCGAGCGGAGGTATGCGTAGACGATGGCGCAACAGAGCGAGTCGAGGTCTGCGCGCCTTCATCAGCTTTTGCCCCCCCACCCTTCCTCCTTTCCCCCCCTGGTTTATGCCTCGGGTAGCTTCGTAGGTCCGACGGTCTGTAGCCAACTCACCGGCCGACTCATTGCCCACGACCAGAGTCAGTGGCGTAGGCCGCTGACTCGCGGGGGCGCTGAGGACGCTCCTGGCCGTAGAGAGGAAGCTCTGCAGCGTGGTTCGCCGGGTGAGCGGCATGGTTAGATGCCAGGTTCCACTCTGAGCGAGGCCTCCCGATACGATTCTTTCGGAGGTTTTGCCGATGACGTAATATGCAACCAGTCACGGGATCGACTCATTAGATTCACGGCGAGCCAATATCTCTATCACGAAACAGTGGAAGGCCATCTGAGGAATGTTGAAAAGACTGTTGATGAAAAGGGTTTTCATTTTTCATACCCGACCTCCCTCGCAAGGGAGGCACAGCCCACGGTGAGGCGGTGACTGTGGCGTTTCTGCTTTGTGGGTGCTTCCGGCGAGCCCACCGGGCGACTTACTCGGCTCGCGTTTGGAGATTTGCAGGGTTATACTGATGCGGGTAGAAACGGCCTGATAAGGGGGAGGGGGGGAGGGGCGTTTGTCGTGACTATGACGGTCCAGACTCTTCAGTGCATGGCATTGTATGTTTGTGTCTGTATGCCGTGGGAATAGGTAGGACGACACGATTGTAAGTTGTATGTGTGTACATTTGCATCAACGGGCAGTATCCGTACATACATATATCGACAGTTTTCGATTGCCCCTTCGTCTTTGTTGCTATTGATAGTCGCTTTGCGGAGACTTCAAGCAATAATCATAAACTACGAAAGGATAAAAATAAACGTCAAGACGAAACGACATGTCTCGCAGCCTTCCCGGTAAAAGGGTCACATCTTCATGCACCTCTTCCGCCTGTACCTGCGTGCTCCCACGTGTGCGTGTCGTTCATCCTTGCTTGCTTGCTCTTCAAGTCATGTCCAGGCCCCCTGACATTGCAGCTGCGAAAACCCGAAACCTGGTGGCCGTGCATGAAAGGGAGCAAAAGGGGGGGGGGGATGATATTCCTTTCCCTTCACCGAGGGATATCCCAGGATTTTCTGCACCAGCTAAGCTATAAATAAATAGAAGAAAAAAACTCCCCCGTATTCCGTCGTATGTACATGAGAATAATTAAGATTTCGACACCCTTTCGAAGCCGAACGGCACCGCCCGAAGTCGAAAGTCGAGAAGCCTTAGTAAGTGAAGATTTGTTTGTACCATTCGATAACATCGGCTTGACAACCTTGTTCTTCTCCAGTCTTTTAAGCCGAGGCTTATACTTGACTCTGCTAGTCTGCTGCCTATCGGTACCCCGCTCACCTCGGCAGATGCCAACTTGTACGATACGACTCCGTACGACCCAAGAGCACAGCCACCCTTTCTCCTTTCAGGCTTTCACTCTTGGAGGATTCCAAAGGAAACTACATATATCCTCAGCCTTGCGCACTGATCGAAACTCAAGCTGTCGTCTCTCTGTCTGTCATTAGCTTCTCGGATCACTCTGCATCGTCTCCCGTTTACTACCCCTCCCCCTCCCTCGATTAACTCACCTGACCTCCTCACCGAGCTTCCCGCCTACCTATTACATACTACCTGCCGACCTACCTACCTACCACCCATCTCTTCTCCTGCTCCTCGAGCCTCTGCATTGGGCTACGCCGACTCTGCTAGCCCGGACGACTACTACGACGGCAATTTGTGACGACGACGACTACGATCATCATGGGCTCTCCAACGCCTGGCCCGCTTCGCCTCGCCGTTCTAGAATGCGACAGGCCGCAGCCACAGACACGCCACATCCACAACAGCTACACCGGCGTCTTCACTGCTCTCCTCGGCTCTGCCAGCAATCAGCTCGATCCTCCGCGGCAACTCGACTCTCTCGTATCAATCAAGGGCTACGACGTCGTCAACGAGCTGCACACATATCCTGCCCTCGACGACATCGACGCCGTGCTCATCACAGGCTCGCGCCATACCGCCTTTGACGATGACCCCTGGATTAAGAATCTGGTAGAATTCACCAAAAAGGCTCTCGATAGTGGCCGCATTCGCGTCATTGGTGTCTGCTTTGGCCACCAGATCGTCGGTCGCGCTCTCGGCGCCCGGCTAGCACAGAGTGATAACGGCTGGGAGGTAGCCGTCACCGACGTCGACCTGACAGACAAGGGAAAGGCCTTGTTCGGCCTCGACAAGATGGTGAGTTGCTCTGGAAACTACTCCTCAGCGAATCAACAATGACTCTTTCCGGCGCAGCGCATCCACCAGATGCACCGCGACATCGTCGTCGATTTCCCCCCTGATGCGGTCCCCCTCGGCTCCAACAGCTTCTGCTCCGTCCAAAACATGTACCAACCCGGCCGCTACCTCACAGTTCAGGGTCACCCCGAGTTTACCGACGACATCATCTCCGAGATTCTCTTCAACCGACACACCGTCGGTATCTTCAGCGATGAAGTTTACGAGGACGGCATACGTCGCGCCGCGCTACCCCACGACGGCGTCTCCGTAGGAAGAGCCTTTTTGAAATTCATGAGGGAAGGATGAAAGATGTGAACAAGATGACGACATATGTACAATGCTGTCAATGCCGACGATGCCAATGCCGATGGCGCCGAGGAATCAATCAACCGCTCGCCCCCCCCTTTCTTCTGTCGGAGCCAAGGCTCTGCTGCAACACGAGGGTGTCTAGGTTGAGCCATTTGTGGCTGGTATCGTAAAAGGAACCAAAGCGGCAATTGGGGACTCGTTTATCCACGAGGTGCCACTCGCTCATATCTTTATTTCCAACTTTACATCATTGTATGCTCGTTTTTTTGGAACCTGATCTGGTCGTGGCTGGTCTGCCCCAATCCCTCCATCTTGCTCTCTTCTCTCTTGTATCCCTGTTCCTGGTCATCGCGGGTATTTACAGATTATATAGGCAAAGAATACTCTCGTCTCGTCGCCGAGCATCATGTTTGAAAACTCGTCATCTTTACAAGCTCGTGTCCCATGACCAATTGTGAGCCTCCGCCGCGGCCCGTATGCCGTCTTACTCGTCGTATTCGTTGTCGTTCGACTCGTTCTCCTGGCGTACGTCCCACCACTCGCGGATCCTGTCCGCGCTCTGCTTCGTCATTCGCCGCAGCAGGCGCTCGGCGGCCAGCTCACCCTCGCGACGGCGCCTGGCGACGCGGCTGTCGAAGCGCATCTCGTCGCGGTTTCGTCCGGCGTGAGTGTGGGTGGCCGCGCCCTCGTTGGAGCGCCTTAACCAGCGTCTTGCTCTGGCTCGTCCCGGAAGTCGCCACGGCTTCTCGACCATGGTGAAGACGAGAGCGTCGGCGGTTCCCTGCAGACTCAAGCTGGCGATGCTGGCCAAGGTGAGGCCGAACGACTCGCCGTGCTCCGGGCGGCTCACGATGTGGCAGATGAAGGGGACTGTCCATAGCCCGGTGTAGACGACGGGATAGATGAAAAGCAGACGCAGGTGGCGGCGGACCTTGTCTCGCGTCTTATCCATGCCGGTGGCGGCCAATGTCCCCGGTGAGAGGAATGCGGTTGAAGACCTTTCACCGGGCTGCCACGGACGAAAGTCCGTCACCGGCGCCAGCGTCAACACGGGTTGGATGCCGGGATCTCGGGGCGGCAGCGCATCCGGACGACGTGGCGCAAAGCTTGACGAGGAGGGCCGAGGCGACTCCGGGACGATCGTCTGCGGCCAACCGGGGACAGGAGCAGCGTCGAAGCGCGTCATAAGCATCTTGACATGGATAAAGGTGGCGACGTAAGTGAAGACGATGACGACGAGACACACGGCGCGAGGAAGCCATATCAGCACGAGCTTGGGCCAAGATGGTCTGGCGGGTACGTGACAGAAGCGTCCCGAGTTGACAAAAGCAGGCTGGTTGATGAAGGCAAGCAGGGCGAAAGCCAGCGGCAGCACGGAGCAGACGGCCCAGCCGATACGTCGATGAGGATAAAGTCCACCCTCGCCGCAAAAGACGTTGAGGGCCGTGTGCAGAGCGAGCAACACGATGGCGACGTTGCAGGCCTCGAGGGCGATGAGAAGTGTGAAGCCGACGACGGTGCACGTTATCGAGCCTGACTGAACGGGACCCTTGACGAGCTCGATGGAGGGTACGATGAGGAGAAGGGCAGACTTGACGAGGTCGATCTGGAGGAGAAGGACGATGAGGCTTTTAAGTTGAGGTTAGCAGCGAGAACAAGACGAGGTGTACAGTTGAGGAAGTTGGGAGGGGAAGAACGTGCTCATAGCGAAAGTTTTTGCTGACGCGGAGAAAGCAAAATGAGGCCAAGACTGTTGAGATGACGCTGAGGCTGGCGAGGACGACGCAGGTGACGTTGAGGGCCAGGAGCTGACTTGAGATCTTGTCGCCGCCGCCTCTTTTGACGACGGACGTCAGACGAGCGGTAATGAGGTCGAGAGCGAGGTAGCCAGATGCGGGCATTATAGCTTGGACGCTTTATGACTCTGGCCCTTGGGAGAGAGGGGGGGGGAAAGTGGGTAGATGAAGAGACATGAGAGAGAAGAGGAATCTTCTCTTCCTCTGTTCTTTAGACGGGGTGGAAAAGGAGGAGGAAAGATAACGGGTTTAACACTACTATCATGCCTATGGGCTTTAGGGATTTGGGCGGGGAAGAGGTGAAAAAAGGGGGGGGGGGGATTTGGATAAGATCGTGGGAAAGTGAAGACGGAGGGAGGCGCGAGAAGCTGAGGAAGGCGATATGAGGATTCGGCAATCCTTGAAGCTATTCTTAAAGAGGGGGGGGGGGGGGGGGGGGGGGGAGGTGGGGGGGGGGGGGGGGGGGGGGGGGGGGGGGGGGGGTGGCGGGGGGGGGGAGGGGGGGGGGGGGGGGGGGGGGGGGGGGGGGGGGGGGGGGGGGGGGGGGGGGGGGGGGGGGGGGGGGGGGGGGGGGGGGGGGGGGAATCATGAGTTGCCGTGAATATGTGATGGATGATGGCTGGGAGAGTTGAAAAGGGGTAAGTTAATCTATAAGCTTAGATGGGGTAAATAAGAGATGGCAGGCAAGTGAGTTCATCTTGCACCTTTTCTTCAAGAAAAAGTAAACAAAGTACTTGCCTCCTGACCTTATAGCCGTTTCTTTATTTCGACTTCACTCGTGAATCATCATGAAGACCGTCGTCGTTGATTAGCACCATGTCGTTCGATTACAACTTACCTACCCTACAGCCATCACACGTTATCAAGGCAGTTGGATGGCTGCCTACCTGCCTGCCTTTCGACTTCCAAAACACCATCTGCGAAATCTGCAAAAGCTTGCAGCTATCATGAGAAAAGATTCTCTCCTCTCTGTTCTCCTGTCAGCTGCCAAGTGATGGCTGGCTTACATCTTCTCTATGTCTTCTTTTCCTCACTTCCGTCTTCTCGTTCTTCCCAGGCGTTTTCCTTTGCGTGCCCTCGACTTCATATTCTTCGTCTCCCACGTTCTCTTCTTTTCTCTTTATGCCTCTTCTATCTCTCTACCTCTCTTCTCTCTCTACCTCTCTTCTCTCTCTACCTCTCTTCTCTCTCTACCTCTCTTCTCCCTCTATACGTTATCTTTCTCTTAAACTCTTCTTTTCCTCTACCTATCTTCTCTATTTACCTTTTCTCTTCTCTCTTTACCTCTTCTCTTCTCTCTACCTCTTCCTCTCTCTACCTTTCTTCTTTTTCTCTATACCTCTTCTCTCTCTACCTCTCTTTTCCCTCTACCTCTCTCCTCTCTCTATCTCCCCCCTTCTACCTCTCTTCTCTCTCTCTCTCTCTCTACCTCTCTTCTATCTCCCTCTATATCTTCCCTTTCTCGATACCTCTCCTCTCTTTACCTCCCCCCTCTCTACTTCTTCTCTCTATCTACCTCCTCTCCCTCTATCTCTTCCCTCTCTCTACCTCTCCCCTCTCTCTACCTCTCCCCTCTCTCTACCTCTCCCCTCTCTACCTCTCTCCTCTCGCCAACCCTCCTCTCTCGTCTGCCTTCATCTTCGACTCACGCCGCTCTTCTTTTCTGTTCTCCCTCTCCGCTTTCCAGATCAAGCGCCCTTTTGGCCCTAGGCTTCCCTACAAAGCGCATCTGAAGCTCTGAGAAGCTGCCATCTTTTATCCTCTTTGATCGGGGTTCGTCTTCGCTGTGAAGCTTTTCTATTCCTTTCCGCGCGGTTGTTCTCAGTCTTTCAGACCCATATCACTCAAAACTGGTCGCCCTATCTGCGTCTTTCTCCCTTTCTCTCTTCTCGTTATCTCATTCTTTCACATCTCGGCATCTTTCTTATCTTTTCTGACTCCGACCTCTCGGCCTTCCCGCTCTCAGCACCTCTGTCATCTCCTCCTGACCCATGGAGAGCCACGAGATGCCCATGGAGATGGATGGCCCCGAGAACGGCGTCGAGAAAGTTGCTCCACAGACTTTCGACAAATCCATGAAAGATGTCATCATAGTCGAGGAGGAGCCTCGGCCTGGCAATGACGCCCAGGACTCCGGCTTCAGGCTGTCGCGACTTACGCCTCCGGACTCAGAAATGCACGATGATGACAACGTCGGACGAGACCCTTCGCTTAGCGCTCAGCCAGGCATCCCATGTGACGAAAGCGCTCAAGATACAGTCAAGGTCAAAGAGGAGTTTCAGCCCCAAGACTCCCAGCAGCTTTTTGACTCATGCGTCATGCAGTCGACTCTCTCCGAGTTTTGGTCATCGAATGGGAATGTGGAATGCGACCTTTCCCGGCAGCAGCCAAAGCCCAAAATTCAAGTGAGGCTGCCGGCAGCTCCGCCTGGAGCTTTAGAACCAGATGAGTTGCAAGATGAACCGGATGAACCGATCTCCAAACCTCAGAGGCCGACCCGGGAGTGTCGTAAGAACGTCAACATTGGAAGAGATGACGACAGGTATGGCACCCTTACATGATGCATAAAAAAAGATATCTACAGAGGTGTCGACGCATGAAGACTGACGCTCGTGAGCTTCAGCGCCTACAACGACGACGATTCGAGCGATGGAGATTATATTCCCGAATATTTGATTGAGCAGGATGAGAGAAGACCCAAAGGCAACCGTCCCTCGAAAGAGAATGAGACATCCAAGCCGTTTCGTCCGAAGAACGCGAGAGAGTTCATGGCTCATCTTCATGAGATGGAAGCTCGTGCTTCGACGAGCGAAAGTAACAAGCGACAAGCGGAGTCTGGCGACAAGTCTTCTCGCAAAAGACAGATGACAGGTTCAGGACATGGAGGCCAAGCGTCTCTCTCGAGCCTCATGGCAGAAGGAACAGAGCATGTGGAGAATCCGATAAGCGCTGAGCCCGCACCGTCGATCCAGGCGACAGACATGAAGAAACAGCTTTCGATGATGTCCAAGAGCATCCCAGCCGGAGCCGATACTCGGCGAACCGGGACGCAGAAAGCTGATCTCCTTGAAGCTTTTCGGCTTTTCGGCCACAGAAAAGTCAAGGCTCGCGATGGAAAATGGCTGCTCTCTGGAATGGAAAGCCCTCTCATGAGTCACCAGTTGACAGCTGCAGCTTGGATGGTCAAACGAGAGCTTGGCAGGCATAGGCCGCCTGGCGGCCTGTTCGCCGACTACATGGGCATGGGAAAAACCATCACGAGTCTTGCATGCGTGTTAGGAAATCCACCCGAGCAAGAAGACGTTGAGGAGTATTCTGGGATCACTCTGGTCTTGGTGCCAAACGCCGGCGTGGCAAATAACTGGCTGCAGGAGATACAGAAGCATTACTCGGAGGAACACGCCTACGCTTTCAAACGCTATGATAGTCAAGACCAACAACCCCTCTGCCTAGACAGAAAGGTTATGCTATGGTGCGTTCTTTCTGCAGCTGTTTTATGTACCGAGTTCGTTCTAACCACAAGAACTTCCCAATAGCATTGCGACGTACAAGGAGCTGCTTCAGAGCTATCCGAGCGACGACGTCATGAAGGAGCTGCAGAAAAAGCATATGCACGACCTCATGTCCTACAGAGAGGATTTGAACGAACTGGTTGGATTTCTTTTGCGCCAGAAGTGGTATCGAGTTATTCTGGACGAAGCCCACGAGATTAAAAACGTGTCAAGTCGAAGTGAGCGACGTGTGCTTGGTGTTTTTTTATCGACTGAAGGTCAGTATATGGCTGACTTGTTTCTCTCAAACAGCAAAGAAAGCCTGTTGTTTGTTGCAGAGCAAACACAACTGGGCCTTGACCGGCACACCGCTGGCCAACACGGCCTTGGGTGCGTTGTCTTTTTCCGCTGGTGTATAAGACAAGAGATACTGATGGAAGCATCTTCAGAGTTATACCCATACCTCCAGTTCATCCGCTGCCCCCTCACGGACAGCCGCAAGACGTTCAAGAAGACGTATATGAATCTTGTATGAAGCTGGCCCTATCCCGGTGGTGGACTCTCGAGCTGACACAGCAAAATGATAGTACAAAGCGAACGAGAAATTTGAGTCTCTCGTCTCGATGGTCATGTACCGTCGGTAAGTTGATGATGAAGCCATACTGTCTTCCGCTTGGAAACATGTTAATGTGAGCAGGCTTCCAGCAGACAGCTTCATGGGTCGCCAAATCCTTCAATTGCCGACGAGCCACCAAAAAGATATCTGGGTTCCGCTGCCAGAGACGGATTATACTATCAGCGAGTCAGTTGGCGACTAACTGGTTTGACATAATCTGAAGACGAACTAACAGAAACTTGATATGAATAGACAAATTAGTTTGTTTTACGACCGTGCGATTCGAGCAGCGAGAGCCAAGCTCAATAGCGGTGATGATAGACATTCCTCCGCGGCCAAAGCCTTGGATCGTATTTATTTGACCAAGACTCTGATTCTCCGAGAAGCGTCATCTCACTTCTTCAATCTGGAGAAATGGCTGAGAAAGTCGGCTCACGCGGAGACGATCCAGGATTTGAAGGTTGCCCTGGGCGCCATCGCATCCGCACCGACGATGCTTGACCATGCCACAGGCAACAGCATCGAGGGGAACTATCTCGCTGGATACGAAAAAGGAGTCGCTCTCATGAAGCAGCATAAGCAAGCTGTCTTTGGCGGAAAGTTCGAATGGGAACTTATCTTAGATCTGGTCGACCAAGAGGTTTCGATGAGGGGCGCCAAGTGCGGCGGCTGCAAAGAGCAAGTAACGCCGAAGAGGAGCGTGCAAGTCAAGCCGGTATGTTGAGACGGAGCCGAGAAGTTGAGAGACGAAGGATGGACACGGCTAAAATGTTCAACTCGAAGTGCGGTCATTTCTATTGCCTGCAATGCTACATAACTGCCAAGAATGTATCTAGCCAGCTGGGGTCGGTAAGTGAAGCCTCTGACTTCCAACGGCAACAGCACAAGACTAAGAGCCTCGACAACCAGCCCCTGTCTCTGTCGTGTGGTGCTGAAGACTGCGGGAAGGCGATGTATGATGCGACTGCGGTCAAGTCGCTAGATTCAATCTACGCGGAAGCAACGGCCGATAAGCAGTTCGAGGAGCCAGGCAAGGACAGCAACGGCGTTTCAGTGCCACGAAGGGCAGAGAACAGCAGCTTTTTTGTGGCGAGCGCCAGACATGAGGGATTTCCCATGGTTCCGAGCGCGAAGTTGACGGCGGCCATGGCTGTGATTTTGACGTGGCTTGAAGAAGCCCCAGACGACAAGATCATCGGTTAGTGGGCCTGAGAGAAAGCAGACTGACCGTTGGGAATAAGCAGGAAGGGCTAACGGGCTTGATGAAGTGTTTGCCGAGTTCATCAACACGATCAAGGTACTGGGTTGCATGTTGCAGACAGCGAACATCAGTTTCCTCTACCATACGGGCGGCATGAGCCAAACTATGAAGAACAAGGCCATCAGCGACTTTAGGAAAGACGCTAAGAAGAAGATATTGGTACGTGCTTTGATCAAGAAGAAGAAAAATTGTAAGATTCCTCGCAGGGCTGATGATGGGAGCAAATTCTAGGTCTCTACCATGAGAACGGGCGGGCAAGCTCTCAACCTCACGTCTGCGAATCGGGTCATCACCATCGATCCTTGGTGGAACACGACGCGGGAGAAGCAAGCCAACTGCCGGGTGACGCGCATCGGGCAGACGAAGGAGACGCATCACGTCCGGATCCTGGTGTCTGAGGCGGAAATCGAGGAGAAGATTTCGAGGATGCAAGTGCGCAAGGATGAAGAGATTGATCACGCCTTACAGGATGACGGGCATGTGCCGGAGACGATGAGCGATGGCGAGTTTGATAAGCTGTTTCTGCCGTCGGACACGGAGACGACGGTCAAGACGACGGCGAAGACCAAGACGAAGACGACGAGAGCGAAGACGACGACGGCGGCGGCGAAGAAGGACAAAGGTCCGAAGAAGGACAAAGGTCAGAGGCGAGAGACTACGAAGAAGCGGAAGGGGAAGACGACGGCCGCCCGGAACTGAAGGTAAACTTGATTGCTGGAGGATATAAGATAAAAGGGAGAGTGGGGGGGGGGGGGGGGGGGGGAAAAGTGGGGGGGGGGGGGGGGGGGTTGGGGGTTGGGGGGCGGGGTTTTTTTTCCCCTTTTTTTTGCTTTGCCGTGTTGGGTGGGGGTGGTGGGTGGGGGGCCGGTGTGGGGGGGGGAGGGGGGGGGGGGGGGGGGGGGGGGGGGGGGGGGGGGGGGGGGGGGGGGGGGGGGGATGAAAAGTGTCTCGGGGATGAGAGTGATTGAGGCTTTGAGACAGGTCTTTTTTTCCTCATTGCTTTGCTTTGCCGTCGTTGCTGAGAGCTGATGGTTGAGGGTCGATCGGAGGTGTGGGGAAGAAGCAACGCCGATGAGATTTACAGGGGGGTGAAGAATGGGGGGGAGAGAATGGGGGTCGATGGAGAGCAAAATGGTGATGGC
Source organism: Ophiocordyceps camponoti-leonardi (nom. inval.) (assembly GCA_003339455.1). Lineage (NCBI taxonomy): Eukaryota > Fungi > Ascomycota > Sordariomycetes > Hypocreales > Ophiocordycipitaceae > Ophiocordyceps > Ophiocordyceps camponoti-leonardi. Next base: position 68,809 of record PDHP01000001.1, on the reverse strand, counting down.
TAGCTAGGTACTGGTTAGTAGATGATGATGATGAGAGACGCGTCAACGAAGTTTTTTTCCAAGACCCTCGTAAAGGCATACATAGGGACAGATGAAGAAGCAGGTTGTAAACGAGGAGAATAACATGAAAGCCTTCCCCCCCAGAAATAGACAGAGAGAGAGAGGGGGGGACATGGAGGGATATAAGGATCTATTCTGGTTTGTTATATCCTGTCTGTCTCTCTTTTTCTGTCTCTCTGTCTCTCTGTGTCTTGTGTCTAGTATGTATGTATATCCGGACGGCAAACCGGTGGCATAAGCAACAGTCAGTCAGCCAGCTATATCCGTACTCACTCACACTCAAGACTATAGTATCCTTATGGAGATTATAATCATTATTATTAGAATCAGAATTATTTGCTTCTTTTCTTCTTCTTCTTCCCCTTCTTCTCTTTTTCTTTCCCACCTTGTATGCTTGTGCTTCCTCCCCCAACGATGCGTAAGCCCCCCCTCCCCCCCGGCCGCCAACTTTCCTCCTTCTCCTCTTCTCCTTACACCACAGGGCCCCTCACTTCACTTTCCCCCCTGTCCCATCCGTTCCCGTATGGTAGGCGTGTGTATCCCGGAGGCTGAAGCCAAGTTGAGCACCGTGCACGGAAGGGGGGAAGAGCAAAAAAAAGCTGTCAGACCAACATGATGATGATGGATGTGTGTGTGTGTGTGTGTGTGTGTGTGTGTGTGTGTGTGTCTACTAAGAGCTAAAAGAGGAGAGACGGAGGTGGGCTCTCTGTAAGCCTTCTTCTTCTTCTTCCGCTGCTGTCATTCTTGGGGGTGAATTTTTTTTTCAGATTTTTTTCCCTGGTGATTTTCTCTTGCGTCTTCTTGTTTTCTGTCTGACGATGCTTTCATCTTCTCCTTCCTCGGTCTCGTGAAGTAAAGGAGGTTTTATTTTCGAGAAGCAGAGACTCTCATCGTTTATTCACACTCGCTTGATATCGTCATTTCTCTCTTGCTCTCTCTCTCTTATATGAGGTGAAGAAGAAACGACCTTGGAGTAACATTCACAGGATGAGCTCTCAAATCGACCCCATTCAAAGACTCGGCCTCTCCTGTCCGGAGACGAGCAAGTTCTACATCTGCAACGACAAGCCCACCCGCTTCATCGGCTGCTGCAAGAGCAACGCGTGCGAGAGCCACGACGGAAGCTGTCCGCTCGGCGATATCGAGTCGGCTAGCTTCGACAGCTCTCGGTATGGGGATATACTGGCGCAGGATTGCGACCCGTCTTCGTCTTCGTCGACGTCGACTACGCCGATGCTGTGGTGGACTTGTGCGATGACGACGCCGCCTTTTCTCGGCTGTTGTGGCGTCAATGCTTGTTCGACCTCGTCGGGGTGTCCGGCTGATCAGTTGGGGAGGGCTGTGTTGAGTTCGAATCAGAGAAGGGCGGCGCCTTTTTTGTCGTCGACGACGACGAAGACGACGACGACAAGCGGTGATGTGAGAAGAAGCAGTAGAAGCTCCGGCGTCGGCAGTAGCAGTACCAGCGCCTCCGACACCGAGGCCGGCGGCACTATCAGCACGGCCACTCAACCGCCGGCAGCCAACGGGGGAGGAGGAGGAGGAGGTCTTTCTAGCGGGGCGGCAGCCGGCATCGGAGTTGGCGCCTCACTACTCTTCATCGGCCTCCTCGCCCTCGTCGTCTTCTTTTTCTGGCGGCGGAAGAGAAAAGCAGAGGAGAAGAACGACGACGACAATAACTTCTCGCCTCAACAGCAGTACGGCTCTCAACACGAACAACAACAACAGGCAGGCTTCTCTTCGCCCTTCTTCGCACATCACAACAACAACAACCACAACCACCACATGTCGGTCAGCACCACCAGCGCCGCCCCCCATTCTCCATCCTACCTTCGCCACCAGGTTTCTCCTTGGACGAGCGGCTGTCCTTCGTCATCTTCTCCGCCGCTGCCTGCTTCTGCTGCTGCTGCTGCTTCTGGTGCGGCGCAGTTTAACGGCAACATGCAGCAACGGATACCAGCATCGTCGCTGCCTATCGTCTCCGAAATGGACGCTACGGGGAAATATCACCACCACCACCACCGTCATCAGGAAGAGGCCGTCGAGCTGGAGGCTCCACGGACAACAGGGGGGGACTAAGTGTTGCCACTCTCTCTTTCGGGTCTACACAACGGTAGACACGCTCCGTTGCCTGATTCGACGGTGCGTAGGTATGATACATGACAGCTCAGCTGGAAAGTGCTGTTGTCTCACGACATGAATCCGCGGGACGGCAGGGTGAGCGAACGCCTTGTTTACGGGCAGCCAATAATGAGAAGCTAGCAAGCAGCCTTGGTAGAGGAGAGAGCATTCACCCGAGGTTTCCACCAATGATGTGTGTACTATAGTGCTATTCACGGGGGGACACATTCCCACACACACACATACATACATACAGCGGACGAACCGAAGGCATCACAGTCGAAACTCTTGTCTCGAGACTGCGACTTTCCACAGCTATCTCTCAATCCGAAATCACCTAACAATGTGAAACACATGTGAAAAGAAGAGAAGAGTCTGAAAAGAGCAGAGTGAGTTGTCACATAGCAATATTGTATAGCCAAATCTCAAGTATTCAAAAGGAACAGATCTCCCTTCAACGCTCCTTTTCCTCCTTTTCCAACGCGACGAAACCCCGAGAGACATCGTGGGCGCACTTGTCATCGCACCCGCGCTTCATCTCCCACCAGCTGTCGACGGTGAAGGGGTCCTTCCTCGCGGCCTCGGTGGCGGTGCCGACGCAGCGGTCGGTGCAGGTCTGCAGCTCGTGCTCCTTGAGGTCGCAGAGGTAGGCGCAGTGCTGGTAGACGGCGTTGGGGTGAAGGCTCTTGTCGTAGGCCACGTTCTTGAGCTCGTTGAAGCATCTGTCGGCGCAGAAGGGGGCGAAGTCCATATCTTGGGGGGGTTCCTGGGGGAGGGCGGTGGAGAGGACGGCGTTGGTGAGGACGAGGGCGAGGAGGGAGAGCTTCATGATGGCTTGGGGGGGGGGGAATAAGTTGATTCTTTGGGATGACTATGAGTGGGAGTGTGATAAAGAGTGAACTTGTGTGTGTCTGGTTGATAGAGGCAGTAAAGGTTGAATCTCAGGAGATGACATAGAGGCAGGTTTCCTCTGGTCTTTATAGGCTGATGTCTCGTGTTGAAGTGTGTATATGTGTAGACTAGTATAGGTCAATTATCTTCTAGATTGAGTAGGAATCTTCTCGATGACCTAGTTATAGATGTATGTATGTAGGTATCTGTGTGTGTACATCTGTTCATTCATGCATGAGTCTATGGATGGCATCGTTGATTAACCATCAATGGATACTATGTAAAGGCTAGAGCGCAACGAAGAGCCTAGAAGGGACGTATGATGAGAAATGACACATCTCCACATATATAAACTTACAAACGTACATACAGACATACAACACACATACATACAACACATAGACGTCAGGAGACAAGTCAGTCTGGCTCGTTGTTGTTGTTGTTGCTGGGCTGATATTAGGCAACCGTCAGCTGAACCTCTTTCTCGGTATATAGGTATGTTTGATGGTATAGCAATCGTCATACCCAGATAGTAAGGTACGCACATTCGTAGAGAAGAACTGACCATAGCCGGCATAAGGGTACATACATACATATGTCTGTAGAGATGCTGGGCTGCATTTCCCGACATTCGTTCCCCCCCTTTCTATATTGTCGTTTGAGCAAAGTTCATCGATAGGTTAGAGGCTCTTTGTGCGGCAGGGGTTTCCGGAAATAGGACCGTGGATATGTAGTCGGGCCCAGACTTTCGTTCCTTTGGATGGTCCTTATAGGTATGAGTATGTACCTTTCTGCGTGATGGTAGTAAGTAGGCAGATGGGATTCTTTGTACAAGGCATCGATCCTTGCATATATTCATACATACATACATACATACGAAAATCCTCTGCAGAGTCTATTTCTCCTGACTGGCCTGCCGTGGCTTAAAGGTAAGGACTATCATAGATGTTGTGACTACACCCGCCCAAAGTGAATACGTTTGTATATAGGTAGGTATAAAAGGAAGGGGGTTACTGTTATAGCCTTCATCTTCAGCTGGCGGTCACAACGTCATGGAACTAATTCATACTCTACCAAGATAAGTCTTATAGAAACAAGGATAGCTGAATAAAAGAAGACTCATAAATCGAGTTGGATATACACATACGAATGTGCATGTTGAAATCATACCTTTGTTTCAGACGACCATGTTGCTTGCCAAGGACCAAAGACCCTCTCTCCCTCACAACCTACTTATGTGTAGGCCAAGGTTCTTAATAAAGTCCCGTTTCGTGTTCCTTCTCGGCCAACCTCTTTGACTGCCTGTAGATGAATAGATGATTCGATAACTCAACTTGACTTGACTACGTGCCAAGGGAAAACTGGGAGACATCTCTTCACAGTCGTCTTCATCTTTCCATGCCCCAGAACCTTTTTAACCGTCTTGTAAAAAGTAAACCCCCCCTAAAACTGTCCCATCGACCCCGGAAAAGAATCAAACATGCTTCGAACCACCCGATCCAACGGAGGACACTCCCTCACAGCCTCCTTCTGAATCCCCCTCAACTTATCCAACGGCTCCGTCACGTCTTTAAAGAACTTTCCAAAATGATCCGGAGCAACGAGCAGCTGAAAAGTAACCGCGAAACAAGCCGCGTTCCTCCCCTCGCCGAGCGTCTCATCATCGTAAGCGCCGTGCGTGAAATCCGAGATGTTGACGCGCGTAAAGGTGTCGACTTTCCCCCTGTTTCCGCCCAGGTAGTTGAACTTGGGGTGTTTGCCCGCCATGTACCGCGCGTCGCTCGAAAGGGTCCTGAAGCCGAGCTCGTCGCCGACCGCCCTCCTGTACCAGTTATCGGGGATGCGCTCGTGTCCAGGCCTGTAGGTGAAGTTTCCTGACTCGCCCTCGACGGAGAAAAAGGACTTGAGGACGTCGCCGTTGAGATAGCCCTCAGGATACTCGGCTGACTTGTTGGACATGAGGCGGTAGATGAAGATGTACGCCGCCCTCTGCGCTATGTTTCCGGAGAAGGGACCGTAGAAGAAGTTTGCGTTCTTGTGGACGGATTCGTCCCATCGTTCGGATCTGAACTCGGTGAGGGTTGTGATGTCGTAGCCGTTTGGTCCTTGGGGCATGTCGTAGAGGTGTTGGAACTGGTCGATCTGAAGCTCGATGTTGTCACCGCTATGAAATGTATTCATATATCAGCAGAGAAAAAGAAAGACGACATGTTCTTTTAAGAAGCTCAAAGGAGGGAGAGATGAAGGAGAAACTCACCATTGATATAAATCACACCTCGTGGCAGAAGCATCCGTCTCGTAAATGTTATGCGACCCAGCCAAGCCCAGAGGCCTCTTCTTCATCCCCAGCGTAGGATCAGGCTCCCCATCAGGCGGGCCACCGATCGACCACCGGACGGAATCACCGGAGAAGACGGAGCCGATGGTGGCGAGGTAGCGAGCGACGTCCATGTCCACGCCGTAGACTAGAAGATGTGAGCATATACATACACTCTAGATAGTCATGATGGCAAGTGGAAACATACCCTCATTGGTGGCCCTCACAAAGTCGTCAACCGTTCCCACCCCGTCCCGAGGGAGATAGCCATGGTTCGCCAACGCGTTCAGACCAGGACACATGCCCCGTATATCATTCGGACCCGGTTCTTTCTGCAGCCCAAAACATTCCCCCATCAGTCTTCAAACCAAACAAAAACTCCCCATCTATTCCATGGAAGCGAGATACGTACAAAGGCGTGCTCTCCACTCGTAGAGATGAGTTGCCGCTCAGCGTCGAATCCAACTTTCGACGAAGGGCTAGGAAGAGGAGGAGAAGAAGAAAGAGCCGAAGAAGAAGAATGCGTCCTGACTTTTTCGTGCGTGATACTTCGAGGTTCGAGGGCCCTTACTTTCAGACCCCGGCCGTTGAGCGGACCAAAGGCCAGGGCTTCCTCGCTCCTTAGCAGGAGGACGACCACGGCCGTCGCCGTCGTAACTCTCATGATGAAAAACGACAAGCTTAGAACAAAGAAAGGCGATTCTCAACAGAAAGCTGGAGGGGGGATAAAGGAGAGAAAAAGGTAGTAAGGGGCACGCATTCCATATATGATGTATGTATGTTCATCTTCTATAGAGGTGGCTGTATCTGCTTCAAAGGCAGCGTAGAGCTAAGCTAGCTAGTTCTTCTCATCAACACCCATCAGTGTCTCACGTCCTCTATCGACATCCCCATTCATGTATGTCACGACATCTCTCTAAAGCCAAGTCAAGCGTGCAATTCCACTCCCATCAGCAACCTACTACTACTCTGTAAGAAATCATATCCTTGATATCCATCCCACGCGAAAGAAAAAGGGGGCCCATACCGGCTTGGGGCTGGATTCACCCGCTTCCACCCCGACTCTTCTCGACTCTTCTTTAAAGCGAATCCAGTTTCCGAAACCTCAAGGCAAAAGAAACATTCCTACGACAAAAATCTCCCCCCTTCTCCAAGACAAGGTTCTAACAGAGCCATGCTGTCTCAGTTGTATCATATATGTATGTGTATTCCCATGTGAGGTCTAACTTGTAAGCACGTGGGAGAGCAAGCTTGGTTTCGTCAACGACGGTCTCCCCCATTACGGAATCACCAACTGCTTCAACGTTTCCTATCCTGACCAGTTATCAGTTCTGCCCCGGCCACCTCGATCACCATAGTCGTACTATCAATCTTCAATGTCCCCCCTTCTCCTAGTATCCAGGGAACACACCTACCTACCGTAAGCACAAGCACACACACAAATCTCACATAACGATACCACGTAAATATTCACTTCACCCCTATTTCAAGACCCCCATCTCTTTCCCCCCTTTAAACTGAGGCTACCCCCTTATCCAAACCCATCGAAGAGACATCATCATCATCATCATCATCATCATCATCATCAAGTTTCCTTCCTTCTCCCCCTCAAACACGAGACCACTTCACAACCCCAACACCCACCCCAACCCCGATCCCGATCCCAACCCTCCTCTTCATCGCCTTCCAAGCCTCAACCCCAATGATAAACGTCGCCAAACAACCAAGCACGACCCCCCATTCCCACGTCAGAGGCTGATGCCGAAACACATCCACATTCACCACCGGCACGTACAAGACCGCGACCGTCGTCACCACCCCGGCCACCACGGCCCAGAAGAGCACCTTGTTGCGCCACACCGACCCGCAGTCGAGCATGCCCCGGTGTGAGCTCCTCACCTCCAGCGCCGTCACCAGCAGGAGCAGGCTCAGCGTCGCGAACGTCGCGCCTCGAGCCCGGTAGATGACGTCGCACGGCCCGCCCGCCTTGGCGTCGTTGCACCCGTGAGGCAGCCGTCGGAAGCCGGACCCAGACGAGCCGGCGTAGACGACGAGCATGAAGGCGCCCAGGCTCAGCGCCCCCGTCAGCGTCCCGTACGCAAACTGGTCCCGCACCAGGTCGAGGCTGAAGACGCCGCGCCGGGGGTTCCGAGGAGGCCGCTCCAGGATGTCCGGCTGTGCCTTCTCGAGGCCCAGGCCGAGGGCGACGGGCGACGACATCACCAGGTTCGCCCACAGGATCTCCAGCGGCGATAGGGGAAAGACGCAAGCGCCGCGCTCGTCTTGGAACACGAGCCCGAGCAGCAACAGTATCACCTGAGCCAAGTTGGAGATGAGCAGATGGAGGAGAAACTACGCATGTCCCGAGTTAGTAACTACCTGCACAATCGTCTACCACACCATCCACCGAGAAAACACCATTTCATGTACTGTACATACCTTTTGAATATTGTCGGTAAGCCGTCTGCCTTCACGGATGCCCGTCACGATCGAGGCAAAGTTGTCGTCCGCGAGCACCATGTCGGACGCCTCCTTGGCCACGTCGCTGCCACGATTGCCCATGGCGATGCCCACGTCTGCCTGCTTCAGCGCCGGCGAGTCGTTGACGCCGTCTCCCGTCATGACGCAAAAGGCCCCCCGTCGGTGAAGCGCCTGGATGACGCGCACCTTCGTCACCGGGCTGCAGCGGGCGATGACGGCCGGCAGCGATTTCATCGCATCAATCTCCTTGTCGCAGAGGCCGTCAAAGGCCGACGCCGACATGACAGTCCCCAGCGGGCCGGACCGGTCCCTGGAGAGGATGCCGACATCGTAAGCCACCGACGTCGCCGTCTTGATGTGATCCCCCGTCAACATGTGCACCGAGATGCCGGCCCTCCTGCATTGCTGCACCGCCGCCGCCGTCTCCGGCCGAGGCGGATCGCAGAGGCCGACGAGCCCGAGGAAGCGCAGTCTCTGCTCCACCTCGGCCCTGTCGACGGCATCGTCTTCCGCCATCGCCCTGTCGGCGATGCAGAGCACGCGCAAGCCGCTGGCGGCCAGCTCACCGGCCTTGTCATTGATGGCCGCCTTGAATTCGTCCGTCTCGTCCAGTAGCGGCAACACCGACTCGACAGCGCCCTTGGTGTGTATCTTGCGCCGCCCAGGTCCCGAATTTGAGTCGCACACGACGCTCATGAGCTTGCGCCTCGAGTTGAACGGAAACTCGGCCGACAGGCGCTCGACCGGCGAGCCAGCCCGGCCGAAGCGCATGGCAAACACCCGGAGCGCCACCTCGGTCGGCTCGCCGACGGCCCACCACCGGGACGGATCAGAGGCCGTCTCGACGCCGTTCGAGTCCGTCCCCGTCCCCGTCCCGTCTTTGCTGTCAATCACCGTCGCGTGGTTGCAAGCGGCAATGGTGCTGAGGAAGACTTCAAAGCAGCTGTCGGCCAGCGAAGCCGACCACGAGACGCTGCCGCTGGACGGGTCGTACGGGTTGGTAGACCCCTCGACAGTGCCCGTCAACCCTTCTCGAAGCCACACGACGCGGACCATCATGCGCCCCTGCGTGAGGGTGCCGGTCTTGTCGGAGCAAATGTTGGTGACGCCCCCGAGAGCCTCGAGGCACGGCATCCGGCGGACGATGACGTTTCCCTTGGCCATGGCTTTCGATGCCATCGCCATCGTGACGGTAAGCACCGCCAGCAGCGACTCGGGAATCACGGCCACGCCCACGCAGACGCCGTAGATGAACACGTCGGTGCTGAGCTGCCATCGATGAATGGAGAAGACGACGCAGATGAGCAGAAAGGCCAGGGCAAACAAGAGAAGAGCGAACTTGCTGAGCGCCACCTGTAGAGGGGTGCCGTCGAGGCCCAATATGCTACTGAGACACCGACGAATACTGTTCAGGGCTCTGACCACGCAGGCGTCTGCGGGGTTGCTGTCATGCCTGTTGCGGCAGCGTAGCATGCGGGCGATGCGGCCCACCTCCGTCTCCATACCGGTAGCCACGACGATGCCAACGGCCCGTCCACAGCTGACGGCACTGCCGGCAAACGCGACGTTCGTGCGGTCGGCGATGGGCATTTCAGCGTCGGCAAAGACAACACGCGGCGCCTTGACCACAGCTGCCGACTCGCCTGTGAGAGGAGCCTCGTCCATCACGATGTTGGTGCCCTTGACGAGACGCAGGTCAGCCGGCACGACGTCACCGGTGGCGAGCGAGACGACGTCGCCGACGACGAGCGACACGGCCTGAATTGTCCGGCTTTGACCGCCGCGGATGACCCTGCACTGCGGCGTTGACAGGGCATACAGCGCGTGGATGGTTTGTTCGGCGCGGTAGTCTTGGGCCAACCTGTCGCGTGTCAGTACCCGAGGAATCAAACGGTAAAGGGGCCGTCACTCTCGCACCCGACAATCATGTTTAGAACGATGACGGCTGCCACGACGCCGGCTTCGATATAGTCTCCGATAACTGCCGACAGGCAAGCGACGAAAACGAGCACCGCCGTCAGGGCGTTGGCAACCTGTCGAAAGAGCAGTCGCCCGATCGACGCAGCCGCCGCCGACCCGATGGTATTCGGGCCGTCGCGAAGCAAGCGAGCGGCCGCCTCGTCATCGCTCAAGCCATCTCGAGCGTCCGTCTCAACTTGAGCGGCGACGAGCTCGACGGGCAAAGTGTGGGCGCATTGTGGCTTCTTTATGGCCACGTCTGGCAGCCCTTCTGTGCCGGATGGCTTTTCGCTAGGGGAGATGCTGAGGTTGGATCGTGCTGACGGGTGTTTGGCGAGACTTGCAGTAGTCGCATTGGCCGTGACGGGTTCTCTCATCGAGCGGGTGTTGGGTTAAGCAGAGGCGTTTCTTCCGAGTACGAGAGCTGATGCTGAGTTGACAGACAGCAAGAGACGGCAGGCAGCGTAAGTTATATTCGCCGACGAGATGCGTCCGGAGCCGTCGGTTATGACGATATTGGGCCGAGCGAAAGACGGACGCGAGCCGTTCGATAAGTACTTGTTTGATTTACGAAACGCACTCCCCTCGCAGACATGCAGACGCGAAGCGATAGGAAACAAAGAAAGAAGACGGAGGTCGAGGAAGGGGCTGAGCAAATAAGAAAAAGGGGGAGGCGAGACGCGCCTTCGATACGCCTTCCTTTGCTCCCCGAAGCGTTACCAATTGAGTTCGCTTGGACAGTTGATAAGTGCCTCATACATTAGTTGGAGACGCCATGATAACGATGAGATATCTCCATCTCGTGCATCAACTGCCTCCGAGACTGGAAGCTTGTTTGTTGATAACTCCGGCAGAAGTGCGCACATTAGTCTCCTCTCCCCGCTCCCGAGGAAAGAGATCCGGCGCAGAATCCGCCTGCCTAATGACGCGAAGCCAACGAGTTCGAGCATCAAAGGAGGGTGCGAAGGTTTGCGGTGCTATCGTGCGCTAGTTATGTCGCTCAGAGGTTTGACAACAAAGTCCGGTCTTCGATTCTGAAGGGGAAGCTTGTTGAATTGCTGCGACGGGGATTAATGATTATATACACTCTATCCGTATGACGTGCCGTAACCAGCCTCTTAAATCGGCTCCCTCCGCAACGACTGCTGGAGCTGGCTGATAAAGAGCTTCTCTTCTGTCACTGGGACTTGGCGCGCTGGTTATGCAAGCGTTCGCTCGGGCAATTCGCACGCAGACCGCAACTGATGGGCGGCGGCGTGAAGTCGATCACGGGCAGCGTTGACCGCTTCATGAGCGATCAAGCGAGGAGGAAGCACAACTGTCGAACGATCCTAGCCCAACAAATTGATGTAGGGCTCCGGCCACTTGCCCCAGATCAATGGCCGGTCGCCCAACCGTCCGCCCACCGGGGCCAGCAACTTCATCTTGCGTCGCTCTTCATCCACGTCGGACACGTAGACGAAGCCGACGACGCTGGCCGCACGCACAACCTCGGGCGCGTCTTTGGCAGAAGCGTGCATAACAGCTAATGTCCAATGCTCCATGACTGAACTTGGCTCCTCCCGAATAAGGCTGTCCTGACCGAGTATCGAGTCTGTCGGCGGTTAGCTACAGAATACGTCAGATCAACGTTACCAGGACACGTACACTCTGGTGCTTTGTACACGACGAGGCTGTCAAAGTCAACCTGCTGAATCTGCGGACTCAGTGCCCGCCCTGCACCGCCAAAGAAATATTCCTTGATGACCTGCTCTCGCGCGTGTTCCAGAAAAGCGTCGTCACGCTCAACGACACCCTCGAAACGATCGAGTAATATGACGTTTATAGGCTCTCCTAGACTTGTTTTCTCCTCAGCGAACCGCCTCGTGAGCTCAGCATTCATTCTCGTCGACCCAACAACTACAACGATGTTGACTAGGTAAGGGACGGTTAGCCAGTTGAAAACAAAAAAAAACACAGCTCGGCACGTTTTCACGCACTAGACAACTCGTCGACGATATGAGCAATGAGGTCAAGCCCGATCTTGCTCTTCTCACTGACGCGCATGGTGTCGACGATGACGCCGGAGCTGCGCACGTCGTCGTCGGCGTTGAGACGACCACTGACGGCGGATCCGACCCTGGAAACCAGTTCGCGGTAGAGTTCGGCGTCATCTTCGGGTGAAGCGCGGCCGTACATGTAGATGAGAGGAAGCTTCGCCGGGACGTTGCTGGGCCCGCTCGTCGGGGTACTGCCCCAGCCATCAACGGCTTCAGGGTCAAGGACGGTGGCGAGTACGGCAGCACTCAACGTTCCGGGAAGAGATAGCATGGCCTCACGCGGGTCCGCGTTGACGGCGACGGGTTGGTAGCCCTGCTTAGTAGCATAGCTGGCAAGAGTCCGAACCATGGTCGTCTTTCCCGTGTGAGGCGGGCCGGCGACGAGCACGCGCGGACCCTCACGGCCTTGTGCCGCGGCCATAGACCGCATCGAGTTGAGTAAAGCGTGCAGGTTAAGGACAGCGTTGGCCGGATTGTCCGCCGGCGCCGCATACTCGGCCACGAAGTCATCGTCGCACCGGCCGTCAACCTCTAGCTCGCAGCCATGCCACGTCAAGATCTTGGACTTGACGCCCGAGAAGGTGTAACTTTTGCGCGGCGCAAGCTCGACCCCGTCCTTCTCTGCTCTACCTGATAGCACCTTTAAGGTGATGGATTTCCCCGCGGCCACCTCGAAACGCCATTCCCATCCCGGCTTGAGGAGGCTGATGGTGCGCGTGGAAGACGCGACGGTCTGTCGAGTTTGCTTTCAGTTCACACAGACGGGATCAAGACTTAGAGTCTTACCTGAGCCGGAATCTGCCCGAGGCCTGGAATCGACATCACCAACGAGATGTCAGCTGTTTGTAGTCGTCGTCGTCGTCGTTGTCGTCGTCGTCGTTGATGTGTATTTTTGTACACGCATCTCGTGATGGCTAGGTCACGTGATTCGAACCACGACCTGTGAATCAGACCTCACGACAACTACAGCGTTCTTCAGCACTGAACCATGCAGTGCTCCGTCCTGTGACTCACATTTTCAAAGAGATACCAAGATCGGACGAAATTCAGTATCAGACGAAAGGAGAAGTTTCTCGCATGGTTCTTCACATTTGCATTCGTATTTGCCTGTGGAATAGGGGCTGAGATTTACGAATTATCTCGACTCTAGAACTGCTCTGCACGAGTTGCCTAGGAAGATCAGCTTCAGCATCAGCTATATAGATTGCGGTCATGATATTACGCATTCTTCTTTCTCAAGTGCATTCCTTCTCTGATCACTGAGTAGCTGTCGCTACTATCCTCTGTTAAAGAGCCCATAGCCTTCCTGCTCCCCCGTAGCCACCTTTCAGTTGATTTCCATGTGCACGCTTCCCATTCTACAGCCTGAAGAACAGCTATCTTCATGTTGGCCTGGCTTTCAAGGCATGAACACGTGCCCAAGATCAGTAGCACCTTTCATCCCACCTATTTCCTCCCCTCCGTTTGCTTTTCCTTTCTCTCCTTTCCTCCTTTTTTTTTCCACCATCACGATTTTCATCGTGCAAATTTTCTTCCATCCATCGTTAAAACATTCCGCCTTTCAGATCCTATCAAGCATCTTATCAAGCATCTGCATCTATTGATCATGGCTACTAATAGCGCCCTTCTGGCTTTGGCCGACTTGATGAAATCGGGGGACGGTTCTGATCTCACCTTCAAATGCAACGGCCACGATTTCAAAGTCCACAAGCTCTTTGTTTGCGGCCAGTCGCCTGTCATCAAGGCTGCTCTTCGCCCTTGCTTCGAGGTAAGTAGATACACTTTCCCCTACTGATCATCTCTTTCGTCGCGGGTCATCTACTGACGTTGATTCTAGGAGGGCCAGACCAATACGATCAATATGAATGCCTTTGATCATCACACCGTCGGAAGACTCGTCAGTTTTCTCTACACTGGAGATTACGACGAGTCGGATGGCGATGAGATGACTGTCGAAGAAGCTGGTGTGAAGCCTATCGCCCAGATTTTCATCGGGCCGCACATAAGCCAGCTAACGGCCAAAGCCCAACCAGGCCCAGGCGGTGCTTCAGCCGTGGCCAACTCCATCGCGACTCCTCGCTACCGCGAGCCGCGCGCTGAGTCTCTGACCATCCATATCAAAGTCAACGCCATCGGTGACTATTATGGCATCACCAAGCTCATGTCGCTGGCCAACGCCAAGCTCCAGAACGTCTTCCCGCCCAAGGTACAGGCACAGCGCGGTTTTCCGTGCAACTTGGTGCCCCCTGCCTGGGTCCTGAGCCTTCCCAGCGCCGTGAAGCTCGCGATCGAGTCGTCGGGCGACACGGAACTTCTTTCCATTCTCTCTGCCGAGACGGCAAACAACATTTCCGCTCTGGTGGTTGCCGACGACCTCAAGGAAATGGACGACGTGTCCGATTTCTCGTTCATGGTGTTTAAGAACTGCGCCTTGGAAATTCAACGCCACGTCAGGCTCAACATGGCCATTGCGAGCCAGTGCACCCAACACCTTCGGAAGATCGACGAACTGGAGAAGAAGATCAAGGAATGGGAGTCAAGGGTTGAACTCAACAACAAGACGATTGACGGACCGGGAAAGAAGAGAAAGGCTGCCACAGTCACCTACTTCTAATGTAGTAGGGAACAGAAGATAGATGCCTCCTGGGTAGAGAGAGAAGTTAGGCAGAGAATCATTCGCAGAAATTCAGAAAGAGTGATACTATTGTAATACTCAAAGGAATAAAGCAAAAGGCTAGTACTACAAAAGGTGCCGTGAATCCACGCGGCCACCGTCGGGTATCTCGTCCACGGGACGCCTCCGTTGCGATGCATGCCATACGAGCCTACGCCAATAACCACTCCGTATCCATTTCCCTTCCTTTTCATACAATCAATCGTCGTTGACCAGCAATACCTTCTCCTTTTCTTTTTCATTGCGCCATCTCCTCAAAGATCCGTTCCAAGCTCCTGACGCCCTTCAGAATGTTTTCATCCGGTCCGAGCCCCGGCGTCCACTGTGCGTGGGCAAAGTCGATTAGCTTCAACGTATAGATTCGTGGCAGCGACTCCTCGAGCTCGTCAAGATCGTCGTCTTCGTTCATGACGATTCCGCTGTCAAAGCGCTGGGTCAACCGGTCAGGCGTGTTCCTCGCAGCGGCTGTCTCCAGTTTCGCGTTATTCTCCTCGATGGCAGCGCGGAGAGCCTCGCCGTCACCCTCAAAGACGAAGAGCAAAGAAGTCGAGTACATCCGGCTTTCGTGCCTTGTCATCACCTCGACAACCCTGGCCAAGTCGCGAGCGAACGCGGCACAAACTGCTCTTCCCAGTTCAGGGCTGATACCAGCCGTCTCGTTGAAGATGAAGCGTCGAAATGCATCGACGACGTTGGCTTCGTTGACCATTATGCGTCCGTAGTCCTTGTCGTATATCTTGTACCCCTCCTCATCCAGCTCGGAGGGATCCGAAGAACCACGAAAAACGCGCATGCCAGCGATCCGAAAGCCCAGACTACGATGGGTAGTTTCTGCCGAAATCTTATCGAAACGTCGCTTCTTCTCCTGAGGCGCATCGTCGGCCCATAGCCTCACGCCCAGCTTGACATCAAGGATGTTGGCGCACTTGAAACCGTGGGTTGCGTTGCCGAGAACAATAGCCTTGTCCGTCTTGATCTTTTTTCCCCGGTTTGGAACCCAGGTCTCGTGAGAGGGTACGGCAGCGCGGGAAACCTGCTCGGCGACAGTGGCGACGATCTGCTCTCTCGTGGTTTGGACATTACCAGCATCAGATATGACGCCAGTAACGGCCTCGTCGATGGACGCTACGGAGGCGTCGCTCAGCATCAAGGACCCCATGAAGATGGGCATCACCTCGGCGAACTCGGGGTGTCGACGGGCAGCGGACTGATAAAAGTCGATCTCGGTCTGGGTGCAGGGTTTGATGAAGAGCTCGCCATCGGCATCGCACATGGTGCCGGCGCTGAAGCAGTCCTGTTAGCGTACGGATATGTGTAAGAGTGTCCGAAGAAGGGCGACTCACTGTCCAGCAACGGCATAGTTGTATTCACGCAGCTGGTCGCAACTGGGCAGCTCGCGATGGCCCATGACGGAACGCTTGCCGCCGATGCAGACGGAGTCGACTTCGCAGGTAAACGATAGGAAGAAGCGGCGCTGCGGCAATATTCTGAAACGACAAGGGACGGCGGCGCAACCAAGGTCTTCAGCGGATAGTATAAGATTATAAGCGAAAAATCCGACAGCAGGCCAGCAGCAGGTTCAGACAGGCTTGAGGGAGTCGAGACGGGCGACCGAGGGAGGGCTGTCGGGAGACGTGGAGGGAGGCACAAGGAGGTTTCCATGGCATGATTCACTTTCTCTCATGAGACGCTGAGCATGTCGAGGATACCTTGGGTGTGCTGCCAAGCCGGGCGCAGGAGCGGGTACCGATGACATGCTAGCCACGAGAAGACGCGTATAGTGAGTGGCGAAGCCAGAGCTGCGGTAACCGGCGGTAGGCCGTGAGTGAGAGGAGCAGGTGCCTGCTAAGCCACACTTTATAGCCTACAGGCTACACGTGTGCGCCGAAGGCTGGACGCGACTCCTGCCCAAGCCACACCCGTCCAGCGCGCCCTGCAGCAGTGCGCTGCAGTGGGCTGTGAAACCCCAGAGGGCTAGAAGTCGGCCCGGTCTTAGGTAAGCGGATAGTCCCGGCGCTAGGAGTAACCACCGTCCACCACCCACGAAGTTTGCAACCTCGTGGCGATGCATCACTGGACTGAGCACATCCTGCTGGTGTCCCCGGTGATGCTGTATATCCGGATATCTGGGTACCTGGCATGCTGCCGTGTGCAAATGAAGCATATGTACGACTGACTTGCGGCACATTTTATCCATTGTAAAATCACGACCAATCAAATTCAACCTCAGTCTCACGAGGTCTACTAACGTTGCAATTCTTCGGGATTCAATCCCTTACTCCTAGAAGTGTGTGACCACTCGACCTTCCGGAAGAGTTGTGAGGTGAGTCGTCCTGAATTCTCTGGCCTCTGAGCCCCTGAAGTCTTAAGCTCCGAGTCATATACTTCCCCTAAATATTGTCCGCCTCTGTTCAAATTCGCCGCGTTCGTCTTCACGTCGACACCGTCATACGTAATGGGGTTCTGGAATAGTCGGTCACCGTTTTCGCAAGATGGGGACGTACTCTCAGATAGGGATGCCATCGGCGCGCGAAGCTGAGCCCGATTGGGAGACTCACAGCGGCTTCTCGCTTGGGAATACTTGCGGCTTTTAGGCTCCGTCGACCCTCTACTACGGCTCTTGCTCCGAGGACAAAAGTACTGACTCGGATGGGACGACTGCCCTGTATCTCTGCTCCGAAAAAGCGGCCAATCGAATAGCGTCCATGAATAAGCGGGCAGTCTGTTCTGCGGAGGCATAGTCCTTCGACGATATCCGGACGGCAGTGGCGACACGGACCGAGCGGACAAATCTCTGTAAGTCGCAGTAGTGGTGATAATTGAACTCGATGAATGACTTTTCCCTCGCGCTCTCTCTTTTGCATCTCGCGAGTGAGCCGGGTCTTTGTCGCAGACCATGAGAACAGGCTTGACGATCGATATACCCTCTTCGTCTTCCGAGCCCTTGTATATCCCCGGAAATACACAGGTTATGACGAACACAGCATCGTCAAAGAGCTTGAACTCTTCCAAGTTTGATGCATCCATGAGCTTGCACTTGACGATCTCAGCGTCCCAGCGGTCGACTTGGCATCGGGCAAGGTCCCTTGGTTCTCTGATATGATACTCAATCAGGGAACAAGCCAAAGCCTGTTTCAGCTCAACTGCTGGGAGCACTACCGATTCCTTTAGCTGTGGCAGTCGTTTCTTCCAAATGCTGGTTTCGATGGGCACATGGCTCAAGATATCGTCATGAATTCGCAGTAAGAGTTGGTTCATCTTTTGTTGCTTGCTTTCTTCGAACGACGTATCTTCGTCTGTAAAGAATCTCATCGAGAAGGCTTTCCAAGTGTTTGCCCGTGAACTGGAGCCTGCTATTATGTCAGTGTATAAACGATAGACATAGTATGCATGCTCCGTACGCAGGTTAGGCTGAAAGAAAACTTTGCACGGGGGTTAGGAGAACCTGGCAGCAACCTACCTTTGCCATTTCTCTTATCCCCTATCCTGCTCAAGGCCATATCAAGACCCTTTTCGACCTCATAGCTCATCCCGAGCGGATAAGGCCCGTTAAAGACCGAGTCGTACAGCGAACACCACAGCAGCCGGAAGAGGACGACTTGAACGCCGGACCAATGTCGTCTTAGCCATCTCATCCTCTCATGAAACCTCTCATATGCCGCGCTGTTGCGGCTTCCTGGAAGCGCGTCGACGTCATTCCGAAGACCGAGCCTGTGGAGTAAGCCGGTTTTCCCGTCCCTTTCGAGTATATGCTGCAGCAGCTCCTGAAAATCGAGGCCTTTTGCTGAGTAGTCACACTCGATACTCGCTACCCAAGATTGTATCGCGTCGTAGACCGACTCGAACCATTTTTGTACTTTGTCATCCGTCAAGGGCGTGTCACAGCCCTCGAAGTCCGTGAGTTTCTGCTCAAGGTGTTCATTCACGCGCTTCAACCTTTCGATCTCCTCTATTAAGGCTTGGATCGAATACCCTGCTGGGTCGGTAACGACGCTCATTACTCAAGAGATGACCGGATCTGGTAGCCGACAATCAATGAATTCTGGCGCTTGGGGGCTGCAGAGGAAGAGAGGGAGAAGGCGCACCGCACGCCTCCCTCCTCAGTTCGATGGCTAATCGTCCGAGAGCCGTATTATACGGGTATTGAGCTGTTGGGCGTCGGCTCGGACCCCCTTTCAGCCTTTCGCTGACCGCATGACTTCAGCCGCTTCGTGGCGGAAGCCTCAAAGCGGCAGGGAGCATGAGACAGCTCGTTCAGCCTGTAATCGAACGAATCTCATTCGACGCCATCGGCAGCCTGCTTCACCGGTGAGCGAGTAACGCGGGTCGCGAACTTTTGCCCATCACGGAAAACTGCCCACCAACAAACTAGGCGCAAAGCTGGCGAACTGCTTATGTGCAGGTAGATTCTTGCCAGTATCAAGAAGAGAGTACGGGAAACGCATATATATTGTATGATAATCGATTAGCTACCAAGGTATGCAGTGTGCCTACTATATGGTAGAGACTGATGCCCTAGACTACTTGCCAATCATCGGCGAAGAGCTATCAACCCTTTACGATATATCAGTCAACAGTTAATGTCAAAGATGTCACCCAGGACTTCTGAGAAAGAGGCTATCATGGTGGCGGTAGACTTCGGTACGCAACGACCAACTATCTACTACCATTCGTACTGCAAGACACCTATCCGAGGTGATAACAAAACCAACCCCCCTTTTTAGGGACGACGTACACTTCAGTCGCCTTCGCCAGCACCCTCGATGTGAGTCAGCTGTAGTTTCTCCTCAATGCCGAGGTATTCTTATCTGCCAGTGAGTTAATAATGGCTCTGACTGGTCAGCCTGCGATACCTCGCCATCAGATCTTGATAGAATGGGGTAAGGGGGGAGAAAATAGATCCAGTGAAAAGGTTCCGAGGTAGGAATGACCCCTATCGATCTCTGCTTGTTGCAATCAATCCAGAAAGGCAAAGAGTGGTGAAACTCACAAAGGCCAAAGCGTCCTCCGATATGAGAACAATGATTGCAGCTTGCAGAGATACCATTGGGGAGCGAAGGCCTTGAGCTTAGCCGAGGAAGACAGGCAAATCCACGAATGGTTCAAGCTGGGCATCTGCAGCAACTTCAAAGACCGAGTTTGCCGGGATGCCGGGCTCGAGAGGAAATACCCAAGCCCGATGGACATGGTCGATCACGAAAACGAGTTTAGGAAGAAGAAGCTTGTGACCGACTTCCTCACCGGCGTTAGGGAAAGTGTCGATGACTGCTTCAAGCGTAATAACAGAACCGCATCCTTATTACCAAGAGAATACATCATCACAGTTCCCGCCATCTGGGAACATCACGAGCAAGACAAGATGCGGGAATGCGCAGAAAAAGCCGGCATGGGTAAGGGAGACAGGCTTCAGATCGTGTCGGAGCCCGAAGCTGCCGCCATATTCGCCATCGAAGACATGTTCAGGACCGGGATAGAGGTCGATGACACGTTCATCATCTGCGATGCGGGAGGAGGGTACGTCATTGTTTCTTTACCACCGACTTTCGTTGCTGTACTCAGGCAGGACTGGAGATTTAGAGGCTGACGTCTACAGCACGGTTGACCTCGCGTCGTGCATAATCCAGTCAAAGGCGCCTCACCTCGAGCTCGCCATGACCCAAACCAATCTAGGGGGCTTGTGCGGCAGCAGTTATCTCAACAGGATATTCAAAAGCTATCTGAAGCGCAAGCTCTCCGGCTACGGAGGCTATGCCGTCGATGAAGATGTCCTGACCTATGCCACGCTAGAGTTTGAGAGGAATTTGAAGCCTAAATTCAGCAGCAAGGGAGAGAAGACTTACAAGATCCGAAACGCTGGCTTGAGAGAGAGCAGGTCCCATGGGGTTTTACGGAATTTCCTCACCTTTACCACCGACGAACTGCAGCGAGAAGTCTTTGAAGAGGTCATGGAAAAGGTTAGAAAATTGGTGCTGGAACAGATCAACAGAACTCCGAGACCCATCAAGGCCATTCTCCTCGCCGGCGGCTTCGGAAACAATCCTTATCTCAAAGAAACGATCGAGGGCATGGATATCGTACGAAGAAAGAACATTGACGTGAATCGCATCAAAGAGAGGCAAGTCTCTGCCCTCATTACTCTCTACGTATGAGGTTCCACGTGGCCGAGCTCATCCTCCTGCAGCGAACTTGCCGTTGTAAGAGGAGCCTTGATTTCCGGCCTTCATCGGCGAAATAGACATGATGGCGGCTTCAATATCGGTACTCGTGTCGTCTCAAGGATCGCAGGCCGACACTATGGCACGAAGGCATACATTGACTTCGACCCGGTTATCCACTCTATAAACCAAAGGAAGGTACTGTTCATATGGCAGCTGGAGCGCTTGTTACTAACACATCGCAGGGAATATCGTGATGATGGTTACAAAGTGAAGGCGATGACTTGGTTCGCAGAAAAGGTAGATGTTACCGGTCTTTTCTTCAGCTCAAAGGAGTTGGCTAACTACTATCATAGGGTCTCAAGATTCCAGATGGGAAACCTACGTCGTTCAGCTTCAATAAGGTGGATAAAAACCTCAATTGCTATGCTGATGTCGAGATCTGTGTATGCGAAACACCAAGGCCACCACCATATCCCGACGCGTGTAAGTCAACATCAGACGGCACAATGACGCTCACCCTGACTTTGACGGCGTACTTCTAGCTGTCGTAAAAATAGCGAGCTTCAGGCTAGACTTTGGAGGAATTCATATTCCAAGACGACAGTTACCGGATGGACAACTCCACATAGCCGATTTCGAAATCGACATGACACTCGAATCAGCCAGCTTGACGTTTCGTGGCGTCTATGGCAGGAATGGTCCTAATCCCAAGTGGTTCGATCCTATAAGTGTAGAATGGAGTCCGATGAGCTAGTGTTGCAGCTTCGATTTCACTAGAATAGGTAGCTGAGCGATTCCTCGCCTGGGAAACAATGTTTGACACGTTTTTGTTTGTTTGCTTCTTTCTCACGTGCACATCTTCTGATAACTATTGACAGCGATCTGTCTCGATTCTAATTACATCTGTAAGTAGGTAGACTCAGTTGTTCCTCCCCTGTTTCCTACTTGCACGAGAAGCCCGAGACTGTCGGCTGTCTGCAGGAATGCTGAAGCCTCCATCGCCACGATGCCCGGAATCGTTGAAGCCTCCGTCCCTGGGCTGCGAGACGTTGAAGCCTCCATCTTTGGGCTGCGAGACGTTGAAGCCTCCATCTTTGGGCTGCGAGACGTTGAAGCCTCCTTCACCACGTTGGCCGGTCTCGCTGAAGCCCCCTTCCTTAGGTCGCGAGACGTTGAATCCTCCATCGCCACGTTGGCCGCTCTCGTTGAATACCCCGTCACCACGTTGCGCAGTCGCGTTGAAACCTCCATCACGCCGTCCTGGTCCGGTTTTGTTGAAGCCCCCATCACCACGTTGCCCAGTCGCGTTGAAACCTCCATCGCGCCGTCCTGGTCCCGTCTCGTTGAATCCTCCGTCCCCTGAATTAGGCACTTTCGGCCCTCCTTTCACGGCTCTGCCCGTCACGGTGGAAGACGAATCTCGATGGGATGATGAAGAAGTATCGCTGGCTATATCTGTGATGGTTTTCCTGCTGGTCACCTGCGATTGCGACGCTGATTTGGAGGCATAGCTTATGCAATAGGCAATACAAGTGCCGGCGAGAATGCCAACGATGATGAGGACAATCACAATGATAGCGATCGCGTGATTCTGTTGTACCATGCCGGCCTAGCTGTATCAGGGGAGAGGACGGTGTATAGACACTTGGAGGGAAAATCCGAATTCACTAGAGTGAGAGCTGAGGAGCAGATTCATATCTACATGTATAGAATAACGCAAACGACGGCTATTTCGATAGTAACAGGACATGGGCTGTCTTCGGGGTCTCGACAAGACGGCGACTGTCGACCGCAACCCGGGATCTTACCCCCATCGAGCACGAGGGTGCAAGATCAGCCTATTCGACGATGGGCCGCGTGAGACAAGGCTCATGTAAGTACGATGCATGAAGACAAATCATTTTGTCTCGGGATGTCGACGCTGGGCAGAGCTGAAGATGTGTATTCGCCTGATTGAGTTGTCCGGCCTTGAGCTGAGCTCCGCCATCAGCTTCACCCGGCCCAAGTACGTGCAACCAGATTCTCAGACAAACATTGGCCCCAGAAGCCTTTCTTCCATGCACTGTCTAGGAAGACGGACGGTGTTTGGAAAGAATGGAAAACGGTTATCAATCACAGAACATACATGAACGGTATCCGTGTGATGCAGAATAGTCGTCCCGAGACATGCAGCCCTGCAAGGCGTCAAGGACGCTATCTACGGAACTACGGATACAGTCTGCTGCAGCACCCTCCAGACCGAGATTTCGGATGCAGGTGTTTAGTTATATCGGCTGCAGAATCGCTGGAGAGACATGTATCATAGCCTTGATGTATGTAAGTAGTTGGCAGGACGGCCGCTGACCAAGGACCTACTCAGAGTACTAGGGGTTCGTGCACCTATGGCTGCTGTACAGGCGTTGATTGGATGTTTGTTAGTCTATATCTGAAGACTTCAATGGAACGCAGTTATCGAGATCCAAGACATGTGTTGAAGGTACGGATAGACGATGAAACGACCCAGGTACCCGTTCGGTATTCCTCGGCGGACGATTGATTAGAGGTTTCACACGCCAAATTGAACGTCATGGTCACATCTAGGCGTTGGTAGCCTACTAAGGCATACATAGATCTTTCGAGATCTTCGCCTGCCTGGTGCTCTTTGAGTAGATCTAAGCAAAAGATTAATAAATGAACAAGGTGAATAGAGCATGCAAAAAGATGTACCCCCGGCAGGACTTGAACCTGCGACCTTCGCACTAAGAATATTTGTAATGATATTGCTTTAGGAGCATAGGTGGTTTTTAGGTTCTTGTGCGACGCTCTGCCACTGAGCTACGGGGGCCAATATCTATACGTTTGAATTTGCTATATAAACGTCTGTCAGGTCGCGCGACCTGGACATTAAACTCCGTAGATGCCAACGCAAAGCCCTGACCTAGGGAGTCAAGCGACGCTTTGGTTTCAGAGCACGTTATGAAGTCGCCCGCAAAGTCGTCCGCCAATTGATCAACGAGATACCCAAGCAGCAGTCCGGCGATTTGAGTGGCTCATACGGGAAAGCGGAGCCTTTTAAGCCAATTAAAGAAGCGAGTTTTTAGACCCCTGTACTATTTACTCCCAGTAAATCAAGCCACGTGCTCTGATTTTAGGCCTCGCTTGAATTAGATTGATAAGGAAACGTGATTGTGAAGGGTGCCCGCTGATAATTGAGGATAAAGACTTGTCTACAGGGTAGCCCAATTCTCACGCGATGAAATCGTCAGGCAATGGCTCTCTCTCTCTCTCTCGGCACCTGGCAGCTGCCAGAAGCCGCTTCAACGAATTAACCTTGTACGCAAACGCCTGTTAAGGTTATAGGCAGGCTCGATAAAACTCTGACATTGTCGGCCTCTTCTCTCAAGTGTCTTCCCAGCCCCAGAGTCAGGTGATATCATCCGACCAGTCTTCCTGCCAAGAGGAGGAGAGAGGAGGAAGAAAACATCGACGACTTGACCGATCTCTCTTCGCAGCAGCAACTATCTCAATTTCGCGATGCCGTCTCAGCTTGCCGCGCAGGCTGATGGAGAAGAAGCCCAGTTCCGCGATGGTGTCACGGTCAAGGAAGCGAACAACAAGCCGTCCAGCGCATTCAAGCGTTTGCCTAAAAACCGCGGCACTGGATTCGAAGGTAAAGTGCCTACTATCTCATCTCGATCTGAAGCTCAACAACTTTTTTTTGTCAGAATACTTTGCCGATCCTCCCATGACGCCTGCTGAGGCTGCTGAGGAAAAGGATGAGATCTATTCAATGTTCGTCCCATCATCTTTCTTCCCTCCCCGTGAGACAACAGACATGACGATACTGATCAAAGACCCCCCCCAGCGATATACCATTCGAATCGTACGTCAAAATCCCCTCATTCCTCTCAACATCAAAAACGAAAAGACCTTCCATGAGCCCGCTGACCACAGAAGATGACAGTCGCATCCAATCGTGCATCCAGCGTTTCCGCGCCCGCCGACGCCTTCCAGTCGACAAGACGCGCTTCTTCAACGAATACCTCTTCCTCGGCGGCATCGACACCAGCACCAACCAATTCGGAGGCCAAGACCACCGCGACCTACGAGACCTGACCCCCGCAGAGCGCCGCGATGTCACCGCCACCGACACCGTCCACACCGACTCCTTCACCTCGGACAGGTTCTACCGCGCCGGCGACGAGAACTGGACCGTCGACTTCACCGCCATCGTCGCCGGCTTCTTTTCCACCTCGCTCGACTTGTTGACGGGGGGAAACCAGTGGGAGATGGAGTCGGCGGCGGATCTGATTGAGAACTTCCTTCGCTACGTCAAGCATCACGACGTCTGTCCCGAGTACATGCAGGACGTCGATCGCGCACTTCTTCTCTGCGCCGACGCGAGGCGCGAATGGCAACTGCTCGATACGCTACGCGGGTCCTTCCCGGGACGCTTCCACTTGGCTGCCTCCCACCTCTTCTCGCCTGCCTCCAGCATCCATGGCTGGGACAGTACGCCTTTCTCGCAGACGGACCAGCTCGATCACAAGGCTGTCTTTTACTCTGCCTGCGCTCTGCTCGGCGAGACCGAGGCCTTGGCGGCAGCGAAGCGAGGGAGTACCGCCGTGGCGAGAGAGTACAGTTGCACGCTTCAAGTCGTCAGCATCGAGCAGCCCAGCGTTGGCCTCGCCGAGCGGTTCCGATCGCTCTTCATCGATCAAGTTCAGCATCATCCGAGCCCCGTTGGCAAGGCTTTCTTCAAGCCCGCCACCATCGAGGACGGCTGGATAAGGCCGACGACTGACGTCCCGGTGGATGAAGACGGCACTATCTGGCTTTACTTTGAGAAGTCCATCTTGGATTCCTTGAAGCCGGGCATGAAAATGGCCTTGACCATCGTCGAATTGACGGTGGGCATCCGCTTCGTCAAGGCCTGGAGTAACTTGGTGCCGACGTATTACACCTTTTTGCCCCAAGTGCTCATGAAGCGCTACAAGATGCCCAAGCCGGACGAGCGGCCCGCGCCATCGGTACATGACCCTGACGCCGACGAGGAGCGGCACAAGAAGGAAGCTCGAGAGGCGTAGATGATAGCGCGCGTCGGAAACATGTGACCAGAGATATTGCTGTTCCCAATGCTGCGAGTCGCTGGCACGAGTGGAGGACTAGGTATCTAATTCTGGGGTAACTGTTTACATAGATGATAGATGAAGAGTGGACAATGCAGACACGAACCGATTCCAGAAGTGTGAACGATTTGGTCCAAGGGACAGCCAAATGACGATTACCCGTTAATAAGACAAGAGAACAACAAGTGCCGCTCACTGCGAGCTACTCCCTCCTCCATCGCACAGGGGGGGAGCAAGGCATGTCTAGTCATGAGACTGAACCTTGTGATCACCGGCAACGACCTCTGCGTATGATGGCGGCACACCGCGAGGGCCATTTTCGTTGCTGCTAGATCCTGCGGCTGCAACGCCGTGCTCCTCGCGGGAACTAGACTTTTGCTGCGATCGGGGGGCAGCGCTTTGCGTTCCGTAGTTCATGTTGCCGTGGGGGCGGGGCTGGCGACCGTTATCGGGTGGCTGAACGTAGACGTACGTCACGCGTCCGGCTTCGTGGTCGTGAGCCGTGCCATCGCACGAACGGTCGGGGAACTTGGCGATGATGTACCAGGCGTGGAGGAGGCCGGGGATGAAGCCGAGGACGCAGAGTAGGATGTTGATGATGCTATCGGCGCTGCAAATGCCGCACTTCACCCAGACTGTGAAGAGAGAGAAAAGATGATGTCAGAGACTGCATTCGCAAAACGGGGGAAAGATATCTTGGGGAAACACGTACCGGGCAGAGGAGGGAAAAGGATGGCCAGGAAGCCGAGGAAGATATCAGAGGAACACATATTTTGCAGGATAGGGAATGCGAAAGCGCCCAGGAAAAGGAAGAGCCTGAGAGAAGGAAAAAAAAAAGATGACGAAGTAGAAGGCAAGGCGAAGACCAGGCAATGACTCGTAGAGGTATTGTAGGCTGGTTAGCGCCAAGGCTTGCGTATACCACCGTCTGATTGGACCCGAAGGAAGGGGTGTGGAGTGAGCCTAGATTTCTCAAGAGGTTCGTAAGCCGGCGAACTCTCCGGTCGATGTTCTGGAAGAGGAGCGGGGGAGGGGGGAAAGGGGGAGGTTAGAAGCTAACACAGAAGGTAAGACGCGAGCGATGATGTATGACTCTTGGCCTGAAAGCCGAGGCAACCTGACTCTTCTCTGTTTTTTTTTTGTTGCGTAGTGTTCACTCTTGCAGTTCAGGGCTGGATGGATGGCTGAATGGATGGATGGATGGATGGCGATGGAGCCTACGTCATCAGCTAGGGTCATCACGTGGGGTTTGTTTCGGAGGGGCTGGTGGGGGAGTTGTTCTTTTACGGGGTGTCGGCGCGGCACGAGGCCTCTTTTTTTTTAAGAGTGGGGGCTCAACCACGTGACTTTAACGACCGACTTTGTTGCGTGTGGCCTGCGAGCATCTCAATGTTGTTCCTTGCGCTGGCATCAGCTCGAGTACTGATATCTGAGGGTCAAATAGCATCTCTGGGAGGGCAAGACGTCAAGTAGCGGGTAGGAAATCTTTCCTGAAGGCTTGAACGGTTCAGTCCTTCTTTCAGAACGAGAGCGTCTCCGTCCGAGGTTGCTGGGGTGAACTGGGACCAGAACAGACTGCTAGGGATGCAACTCACTCGAATAGTATGACGACGATAAAATGACAGGTCTTGAATAGAAGCATTCATGTTGTCCTCAGATGCATGTATTTCCTATAGTGCGGTGAAGCCAGACGTTCTGCGCCGCGGTATTATTAATGAAACATCTCTTCTTGCTTCACAGGCAATCTGATAATCTTTCTCTTTTTAAAATATTATTTCGACCTTGCCGAGTACTAAGTGCCCGTTGTTCACCGCGCAGGGCGACCGCCGCCTGAAATAGGACTCTTATTAAATAATCTCCTCGTCGACCTAATATCTCGTATGGGTTTCCTATATTCAGGGGCGTTAAAAACGTGTGTTAATAGTCTGGGCGTTGTCGTATAGGATCTGCAGAGGTTTGCGAAGCTTAACTCTAAGCGTTTCGCGTAGGCGATACAAAGCTATAAGTTCTTTCGTAGTAGACGTTAGGGTTAGAAGTTCGGCTTTTATAGTACTAGTCGTAACTATTGCCTGTTTCGCTGATTTTGTATTATTCATAACCATCTCCATTGGCGACGCGTTGTTGGGGTTGACCAAAGACTTTCCTTAAAGCCTCGTGTATCCCCCTTTCTGACTCGATGTTGGATCGAGCTGAACTCGGAACCAACCCGGCATTGTGTTGAACTCGATATGAAATCGATCGGGAGTCATTCCGACCTCCTGTCGTCTGCTGTGGCGTGGTCGTGGCTTGATCGTGGATCATGACGACGTTGTCTCAACACCGGGTAGCAGGTTGTTGATGTACGCGCCGGTATCCATACAGAAGGGCCATAACTTCTGAGGAAGACCCGTTTCCAGACAGATCGCCCTGGCCGAGTCCATCAACGTACGACCTGCTCTTTCGGCGCGGCCGTTCTGTGCCGACGTATACGACGCGCAGGTTCGGACGACAAAGCCCTCTCGATTCACCCAGTCGCTGATCTTCTTCGATGTAAATTTAAAGGCGTTGTCGAAGGCCATGACCTGGACTTGGCAACCGCCCGCCGTCCTGTGCACCCTGTTCCACTATGCCTGAAGACGGTCGAATACTTCGGCTCGGCGTGCCGCGAAGAGAACCCAATGGAAGTTCGAGAATGCGTCGATCCCGTACAGCGCATACTTATAGTCGCCATAGCAGTCGGGAGTATATCCGCTAGGGTATTAATAAACTGGGTAACCAAAATTCATGAGCATAGGGAGGAGTAGTAGTACAGAGTCCATATGTTCCTCGGTGTCTTGAAACTGTGTAAAGAGATCGCTACCGGCTATTGCAAAGCGTATAGCCGCTCCCGGTAGGAAACTTACTACGGGGACGATTAGTTTCCCAATTTAAGGGTTATTGAGTTTAACTCTTAGTTCCCGTAGTAATCTGCTCGTGAATAGGGATTCTTTCGCTATTGAAAATAGGGCTAAAAGCTCGGGGCCTGATTATGCGGCTTTTGAAAGTGGTAGCACCGCGCGAATGCTGATACAGGCCTTAGACCTGCTTATAATGCCCTGCTGCCGTTCTAACACCGGGTATTTGTCCGATGTGCTTAATTTCCAATCCACGGGAAGATTCTCTCGACTAACTTGAACGTAAATTAACGTCTTCTTAGTGAATCAGAAGATGTCAACCGCCAACTTATAGGCGAAATAGCTGTTTGCGTCAGAAAAGTGGTGGGAGCGACTGTTTCATCTTTTTCGAACGTGAGGTAGACGCAGATCACACTGGGAACCTAGCATTGGCTTCATGACGAAGAGAGGTAAACTGGCCGTCGCATTACATCTTTCTTCAACTCCCGAAAGCGCTCGTCAATAGTGTCATAATGCTGACCCCAGCATTTGGTAACAACGCCCTGAAGTGCAGAAAGCGGTTGTAGGTGTGGGAAAAGGCCATCTCTATGACTCTTGGATACTTGATTCTTTGGGTCCTTCAAAAGGCTTGATATCCAGGAGCATCTCGTAGGAGGTAGTACCAAGGGTGAATATTTCGCTTTGGGCGAGGTTTTCATCATGTCAGGGCGAGAATGGCTCGTCTCTGCCAGCTCAGACATGGAGCTTCGTCGAGGGACGATTCGGCAAAGTCGCCAAGTAGAGCATTCGTCCCAGGTAGAGTATTCGTATTCTCGTCCACAAAGACATTGTTGCGATGAAACGTGTTCTTCGAATGCAGAAAGGCAATCGCGTTTGTAGTCTGCTCCGCCCAGAGGAGTCTGGTCGAGAGAGGAACAGGCTGGCACTCTGACTGTTGGCGAAAATATTGCCTCATAGAGCCATGTTGCGCAAACTAAAGGACCACGCATTGGTCATTCAAGATGCCATAGAAGCGCACGATTCCTTGATGCCAAGGGTAGGCGGACCCGAGACGTTCGTAAACAGCGATTCCTTCTCGATAGAGCTATAGTATTTGGCTCCAGCGTCCAGACGAAGTACCCGTGATGAAAAGCCAGCACCAACTGTCTCGTTATCCAGTTTGGTATCCGGCAATTTGATCTTGGACTCGATGAACGCCATGCTGTTTCAATTCGATTGCGAGATTGTAAGGCTTTCTTAGTATGCTGTATTGGGTTAGGCGAAGCTTCGGAAGCATGTCCTGGATTGCCGTCTGTAAGAGTCTGGTGATGATCAACCTGAGCATCATCGCATTACATAATTACCGATCTTTAGCCGCTCCAGGTTTCCAAAGTGAAGCGTCCCGCGACATCTTTCCCTCGGCAAGACCTCAACTGCTTTTTGCCGCGATACTCTCTCGGCCTGCCATGGACGACGTTTCGAGCCTTGAGCTGCTTTCGCTCGTGTCTAAAGTCACCTCCGAGCTTCAGAATCACGCGGGAACTAGCGACAAGACTCTCGCCGAGTTTCTCATCTTTCAACGAGTCAAGAGCAGCTCATTGGAAGACTTTCGGAAATGGCTCGAGACCGTCAAGAACCCGTTTCCCGAGAGTTTCGTCAACAGCCTGGACCGACTGGTGCTCACGCTTCACCCCAAGTTCAAGAGCAATGCAAAGCCCGCCGACGGCGACGAACATCGTCCCTCCCGTACGCTTAAGGATAAGGAGAAGCTCTTCAGCGGCCTCGCCCTGCCGGATCAGCAGCCGCAGGATGGAAAGGACGAAGGAGGAGGCGGTGGCGACGCAATCGATGATACACTAGCGCTGCTGGAGGGCCTTGAAAGCAAAGCCAACGCGGGACCTCCGTCTAAGAAACGGCGCCGAAGTCCTGAAGACGACCCTACAGATAGACAGAGGAGGCGAGACAGGAAGAGGGACAGGCGGTACTCCATATCGCGCTCTCGTTCTCGCAGCCCGGACGACGAAACTTTTCGAGATGGTCATCGCGGATCGAGAAAGGGCAGGCGCCGTCGCTCCGACGCCCGAATCGAGAGGTCTCCAGAGCCGGAGGTCGACGAAACACCTCAGATGCACAAGATCTACAAGGGGTATGTCACTGGAATCAAAGACTTTGGCGCTTTTGTGAATCTGCATCATGTACGCGGCAAAGTTGACGGCCTGGTGCACGTCTCCCGTCTATCGGCTGGTCAGCGCGTTAGTCACCCTTCGGACCTCGTCTCAAAGGGACAGCAAGTGTTCGTCAAGGTCGTCAGTATCGAGGGCTCGAGGATAGGCCTGTCGATGAAGGACGTGGAGCAGGAGACAGGCATAGATCTCGAGCCTCAGTCCCGGTTCTCCACCGGCGCCAACATGGAGGCGCTAGGTGGCGGCAAGAGGCGAGGCTTCGGCGAAGATGCTCCTGCAATGCCGCGCGATGGTGTCGGCCCCCCAACGCGGCAGAAGAAGAGGATGACTTCCCCCGAGAGGTGGGAAATTCGTCAACTCATCGCCTCGGGCGTGGCCAAGGCCTCCGATTTCCCCGACCTAGAGGAAGATTACAACGCGACCCTGCGCGGTGACGGCGAGCTAGAGCTGGAGGAGGACGTCGATATCGAAGTGAGGGACGAGGAGCCACCATTCCTGGCTGGGCAGACCAAGCAGTCGCTGGAGCTGTCACCAATTCGAGTCGTCAAGGCGCCCGACGGGTCCATGAACAGAGCTGCCATGGCCGGCTCCGTCATCGCCAAGGAGAGAAAGGAGTTGAAGCGTCAGGAGACCGACACCAAAGAGGAGCCCAAGGAAAATCTGTCGTCTCAGTGGCTGGATCCCATGGCAGACCCGGACAAGCGCAAATTTGCGAGCGACATGCGGACCGCGCGCACGAATCCGAAGCCCGAGGAGGTGCCGGAATGGAAGAAGGCCGTCATTCCCCGGGGACAGTCGCTGGGGAAGCGCACAAACCTGAGCATCAAGGAGCAGCGACGTCAGCTGCCCGTGTACGCCTTCCGCAGCCAGCTGATCCAGGCAGTCAAGGAAAATCAGATTCTGATTGTGGTGGGCGAGACCGGGTCGGGCAAGACGACCCAGCTTACACAGTACCTGGCCGAGGCGGGCTTTGCTGGCAAGGGAGGCATCATCGGCTGTACGCAGCCGCGTCGAGTGGCAGCCATGTCGGTAGCCAAGCGCGTCGCCGAAGAGGTCGGCTGCAAGCTGGGAGATGCCGTCGGCTACACCATCCGGTTCGAGGACTGTACGAGCCCGGCCACGAAGATAAAATATATGACGGATGGTATGCTGCAGCGAGAGATTCTCATGGATCCAGATATGAGGCGTTACTCGGTCATCATGCTTGACGAGGCCCACGAGCGGACCATCTCGACCGACGTCTTGTTCGCGCTGCTAAAGAAGGCGCTTAAGCGAAGGCCCGACCTCAAGGTCATCGTCACATCGGCTACGCTCGACGCCGACAAATTTTCTGCTTATTTCAACGAATGTCCAATCTTCACCATCCCCGGTCGGACGTTCCCGGTCGAGATTCTCTACTCGAGGGAGCCCGAGTCCGACTATCTAGACGTGGCACTACTCACGGTGATGCAGATCCATCTCACTGAGCCCAAGGGGGATATTCTGCTCTTCCTCACTGGTCAGGAGGAGATTGACACGGCGTGCGAGACTCTGTTTGACCGGAAAAAGGCGCTGGGGCCAAGCGTACCGGATCTCATCATACTTCCCGTCTATTCTCAGCTTCCAACAGAAATGCAGACGCGTATCTTCGAGCCAGCGCCACCAGGCAGCCGTAAGGTGGTCATCGCAACAAATATTGCCGAGACGTCAATTACCATCGATGAGATTTACTACGTCGTCGATCCCGGTTTCGTGAAGCAGAACGCCTACGACCCGAAGCTCGGGATGGACTCGCTCGTCGTGACGCCTATTTCGCAGGCGCAAGCGAACCAGAGGGCCGGCCGAGCTGGGCGCACGGGGCCCGGGAAGTGCTTTCGGCTCTACACCGAGGCGGCGTATCAGTCAGAAATGCTGCCGACGACGATACCTGAGATTCAAAGGCAGAACCTGGCGCATACGATCCTCATGCTCAAGGCCATGGGTATCAACGACTTATTGCACTTCGACTTCATGGACCCGCCACCCGTCAACTCGATGTTGACGGCACTGGAGGAGCTCTACGCGCTAAGCGCGCTCGACGACGAAGGCCTCCTAACGCGACTAGGGCGGAAAATGGCAGACTTTCCGATGGAACCGTCGCTGGCCAAGGTGCTTATCGCGGCGGTCGACCGCAACTGTTCGGACGAGATGCTCAGTCTCGTCGCCATGCTCAACGTTCCCACCATTTTCTATCGGCCAAAAGATAAGCAGCAGCAAGCGGATCAGAAAAAGTCCAAGTTTCACGATCCTCACGGCGACCACCTGACGCTGCTCAACGTGTACAATGCGTGGAAGCGCAGCGGCTTCTCCAACCCGTGGTGCCACGAAAACTTCATCCAAGCGCGGTCGATGCGGCGGGCCAAAGACGTGCGCGATCAGCTGCTGAAGATCATGGACCGGTACCGGCATCCGGTGGTGTCTTGCGGGCGCGACACGCAAAAGCTGCGACGCGCTCTCTGCTCCGGCTTCTTCCGCAACGCGGCGCGCAAGGATCCGCAGGAGGGCTACAAGACGCTCATCGAGGGCACGCCCGTCTATCTCCATCCGAGCTCGGCGCTGTTCGGGAAGCACGCGGAATGGGTCGTCTACCACACGCTGGTGCTGACGACGAAGGAGTACATGCACTGCACGACCAGCATCGAGCCCAAGTGGCTGGTCGAGGCGGCTCCGACCTTTTTCAAGGTGGCGCCGTCGGATAGGCTTAGCAAGAGGAAGCAAGCGGAGCGAATCCAGCCTCTGTACAACCGCTTTGCTGGCGAGAACGACTGGCGTCTGAGCGCACAGCGGCGAGGCGGGAGAGGGGGTGGCGGCAGCACGTGGGGATGATGATGATGATGATCAAAGAACACGGTCGATGGTATGGTATGGTATGGTATGTTTATCGTGCCTGCTTCATACATATACGCCCATACATGCCTATCTACTCATATACATACCTACTACTTATCTATATGTCTCGACTTGAGCGAGCGATGGTTTGGGTTGTTGCACTGGGAATAGGGGGTAAAGAGTTTAGGGGATGATGTTGCGTGTCTCTTCGGATACACCAAGAGTACTAGAGGTAGGTAAGATGGTAGATGGCCAAGTAGAGAGTAGCCAGCCTATGCTCCCTTTTTGTTCGTCTACCAGCGAGGGCGAATTCACCTCCCCATGTCAAGGTCAAAGTCGCCGCCTTCGGAGTCCAGTTTATCGAGGTAGTCGGTGCAGCCATCCCTCTCGATGCGGCGTATGTAGAGCTCAGTGGCCGTGGGCAGTTCCCGGCCGTTCCGAGCACTGCATTCTCCCCTGCTGTTCCTGGAATGGCGACGATCAGGACAGCAATGGATGCCCGGCTTGGGGAGTTCGCAGCCATCTCTCTTCCGGGCTCTCCAGTACTTGGCGAGATTGAAGAGGCTACTGTCATGCATCCTGCAGTTGTAGTTGTGGTCTCGCGTGTAGCCGGGCGGGCAGCAGGTCAGACATTTCTGCTCGCGGATCAGAGCGTTGAGGGAGGCGAAGACGCCGTTGGGGCAGTCGCTTTGCTCGATTACCCTGCTGCATCTCGGGACGCCGACGAGAGGGGGCGGGATCTGGTTATCCGGACCCAGAGTGACGGGCTTCTTCCCGCACCTGGTCCCGTCCTTGTCGGAGACGACATAATCTATGCTGCAGCACTTCCCATCGTGAGCGTAGACCCTGCCGTTGTAACAGCCCCTATCATCGCTGGGATTGTAGTCCGGGTTCGGCAGGATCATGCCGGCGGTGCAGTCGTCCATCTGGGGAACGCCCTCGAGAGGGTAGCGGATATGGGCACAGGTGGGCGCCCACACGTAGAGCTTGTTGCAGGGACCGATCTCGTTGAGCCAGTCTGTGTGGCCCTTGACGTAGACGTGGCCGCAGCGGGCGTCGGTGATGGCACCGCTGCTGTCGCGGATGATGGTGGCGAATTCGGGTGCGCAGCAGCCGCTGGGGGAGTTGTAGTACTGGACCCCGCTGGTTTCGAAGATGGCGTGGCAGCCTAGGTCGGCGGTGACGGTTGAGGTTAGGAGGGCTATCGTCGTCGTCGTTGCTGTGAGGAGGCGGGTTGAGGGGATCATGATGATGTTGTCTTGGGCAGGAAGGGGGTTAGTAGAGCTTGATTCTTTCACTTCCTGTGTGTGTTTCTTTGATTTTCCTGATAAAATATGTTTCTCTATATTCAGTCTTGAGTCATGGATAGGTAAGTCTATATAGGTTGAGACCCGGGCATATCATATATACTAGGAACATATACATGGAGGTGTAACTTGTGGATTTTGAAGGCGAAATCTACCATTCCTGTAAAGCATCGCATACTAGGGTAGGCCGAGGAAGGCGAGTTGTGATAGTAAAGCCGGCGGTCCAATCCTTCGTGTAAGGATAGATGTAGAAATCTCGATGCCTTTTTTTCCTTGTATGGAAGGAAAGGAATGAGGGTGATGTTGTCGTTGTTCGTTTACGGGTAGCATCGGAAAGCTCTCCAGCCTATCTGTTTGTACCCTCCCCCGGGATCAACTGATCTGGGGGGTCCATCAGCTACCTATTGGCTTTTCTCGTATTGATGAAAGGTTCAGTGAAGAAGTTTTTGAGATTACTACCTTGTTTCTGTTGCCTGATAAATACGGTATAGATATAGGTGGTGGTGGTGGTGTTGTTGGGTGATGTCTTGTTCGATTTTATTGGATACCACCTAGCTTCAATACCAGATAGGAGAGAACAATATCCGTTCATACGTATTGATAGGTCTCGTGGGACAGAGATATCTCGTCTTGAATCCGGGTGAAATAAATGGACCTGTCCTCCTTTCTCTTCCTTCTTCAGCAGCAGAGTTCTTGTCTATAAACACCAAGTTATCCCCCCCTCCCCCTTTCCTGATTGCCCCCCCGGCAACAAGTAGAGCTTCCAATCACGTACAACTACAACGAAGTAACAATGAAATCGACTACTGCCTTCATCACCATCGCTAGCTATGCGTCCATTACGCTGGCTGCCACTCTTCAACCGAGGGCATGCGGACTTTCGAGAGGTAGGATCACGAACGTAATCTTCTTTGCTTTTTCAAGCCTTTCCCACCTTCTCTCTCTCTCTCTCTCTCTCTCCTTTCCCTTTCTTGCTTTTCCTATCTTTCCAAAGCACACCCCTACCTCTATTTTCTCCCGTTCGCAGTTGATCAGATCGATCGAGTCAAAATCTAACTGAAATCTCCCTCCTTTCTTTTTCCTTTCTTCAGCTATCTGCTCGAGAGACGCGCAGTGTTGCCCCGGTATGATCTGCGTACCGATCGCGGAGGCAACGGGGAGAGATAGAAGTACAGTGACGACTACAAGGTGTATTAAGAAGTTGCCACCTGTCGCCTCACATTGACTGCGTTGAGGGAGAGTTGTACGGATTACGGATAGCTTTCATATGTGTATATCGAGAGATTAGCTTGGCTTCTTTGGCAGTTGTCAGATGGCTTCATTGCTTCAATGGCTGCGTCGTCGTGGCTTGAAGAGAGCTTTTTGAGAAGGGGTTTCACCATCAGTTCATCCAGACTGCCACTCGATTCGGCCTGATTTGCTAGTGCCCATCGTCAAACTCAGCGGGAGAGTTCGATGATTTCTTCTTTTCGTTACAGCCAAGGTCAGGTCTGCCTTTAGCAGGTGTTTGGGGGAAGCAATTTCGTGTTGCGATACGCCCGTTCGAAAGCAACCATGTTGCAATACAACCCTTGCCAGGTACCTAGATCTCGTTCGGAAGAGAAGCTTGGTGTAATTACGGGATATACCGTACGGATAGTTCTAGCTCAGTTGATGAACAAGGATCGGTAAAGACTAGATACGAGCTTCCGTAGCCGATTCCCTAGTGTTTTCTTCCAAAGGCTGGAAGATCCGGACTGTCGTCGTCGTCTTCTCTGAGCTGGGAAGAAGCCACTCACTGTTGGCCGAACGATGCAGGGCGCTTCTACGTACGAATATCTCCTACATCAATAGTCTGCTCAACTTGGATGTGTATGTTAAAGACTCCCATTCGCTGCTTTCTTTCTCTGCCATACCCGTAGGTCCTTAGGCTCGGAGGGGTCCTAGTGAGAGAAGAGAGACTGACGATGCTTTTCTTCACAGCTGAACTCCTAGTCAAACAAGCTCAAGGCAGATCTGGGCTGGCGAGTGAGATTGTTGGTTAGATGCCCGCGTGAGCTAGCTCGAAACACGAAGGTCTTCACCAATTGCTTTGCCGCCATCTGCACAGAGTAGAGGGTGAAATTGCGAAAAAGGGGGGGGAGGGGAATCTCGTCGGGGTTTTCTTTTCTTTACCGCTGATGAGAAAAGTCTGGAGGTGATCTAGATTCCTTCCATGAAGCTATACTAACCAGTTGCTCTCTAGGGATCGGCATTGCAGCTGCATCTTTGGCGAACAAAGCTGAAGGCTAGTAGGAAATTGAATCAGGTCCCAAGGAACGGGGATTCTAAAAATAAAGCTCGACGATGTGCTGTATCCGTAGGGAGCATCACGAATACTCGACGAAGAGCTCTCCATACCTATCATCATGTCTTTTTTTGCTGAGAATTCATCTTCCCTTACTTTTCATGATATGAAACTCCCATGAGGAAAGACTCTTACACGATACTCTATCACCCTCGATCTGACTCCTTAAGACAAGGTCAGGTAATGGCCATCCTTATAATTCATTGGTCGACCCCGGACCCTTGTTTTCTTTCCTACCAAGCTGAGAAGCCGGCGTCCCAGGGGAAATCAGACTATTGTGAGGCTGAACCGACGTCTTAGTTCGAGAGAGAGAGGAAAGAAGCAAAAAAAGAGGAGAGACCTCTTTGCAAGCCTGGATTTTCATATCCGTAAAGAGCTTCACGGCGAGGACGTTTCCCATCGATAAGTTCTGGAATGTCTGTGTATATAAACGCTGGTCTTCTCCCCCTTTCATCTAGGACTTTTCTTCCTTCTCAAGCATCCAGTCTTGTCAGATTCTCAGTGAAGCTTCTCGTTCTTTGCCCAGTCATTCATATACCCCCTTGAACTTAACCCCTTTTCCATCGCTCAGAAACCCTCATTCTTTGAATTCGAAGAAAAGCCACCATGAAGCTTTCGTCTATCTTGGCCCTGGTCGCTACGGCGGCGGCGGCGCCTTCGGAGGCTAACGTTGCTGCTGGCGCTGGCGTTAGCACCGGCGGAGGCGGCGGACATGGCGGCGGTGGCGGACACGGAGGTGGTGGTGGACACGGAGGCGGACACGGAGGCGGACACGGTGGTGGTCATGGCGGTGGCGGCTGGGGCGGCGGTCACGGCGGTGGTCACGGCGGTGGTGGCTGGGGCGGCGGCCACGGAGGCGGACACGGAGGCGGACACGGAGGCGGACACGGAGGCGGACACGGAGGCGGACACGGTGGTGGTCATGGCGGCCACGGAGGTCATGGCGGCCACGGAGGTCATGGCGGTCACCGAGGCCACGGCGGCCACCGAGGTCATGGAGGCCACCGGGGCCATGGCGGTCACCGAGGCCACCGAGGTGTGAACCCTTACCGTGGCGGCCGCCGAGGATACCCCTACTACAACGCCGGCTACTACAACTTCAACGACGGCTACTGGAACGGCCGCTGGGTGGACGTCAGCTTCTTCGTCAACAGCTCCCCCATCTGCAAGCGCGAGAGGTACTGCTGCGACAGCGACTTCTACGTCCTCGGCTCCTATAACAAGGGCTATAACTCGTGCGATGGCGGTTCTTGGGTCTGCTGTGATGGCGGCTCTTACACTGTAAGTCGTCATGTCTTCTTCACTCATGACTCTTCTCTCTTCTCCGCGTTCACGAGACTGACCTGAGCTTCTTCAAGGGCAACTATCTCGACTACTATGGTGGCAACTGCTATCCCGATTACTACAAGTATTAAGCCGGTGGATTTCGGAGAGGAGGAAGGAGGAGGTCTTGAAGCGTATCATCTGTCTCGACGACTAGCGAGGCCATCTCCGCAGTCTATAGCAGCTGTATCAACAGACCAGAGAATCGTTCCGTTCGACCGTTGTACATTGCTCATAATAATTCCACATGCATGGCATGCGAGTATGAGTACCTAGTAGTTAATTCAAGTTCTTTCCATCAACTACCTATTCCACAACCTATTACTGTAGTCAATTTCGAAGCAGTTTACTGCCTTTAAACCCTTTTGATTTGACAGGGATCTTTGTGAAAGTCTGTCTATGGACCAAGATTCACTCGCACTCCATCGGGCAAGGAAAGCTTGAATTCGGTCTTGATAGTTGTCATCACTGTTGGATGTCTCCTCCAACAGAAACCTTAAGCTGCGAACGTCGACGTGGATCGTTTTCGTAATCATGTTTCTGGAAATGGGCTTCTTCATTTCCGTAAGACGATTTCTCAGGAAGGAAGCATAGCAAGTAGATACCTACATGTAGATGCTCAGTCAAGGGTTGTTTGACTTCAACTTCGGGGAACTCATAACGATGCAGAAACTGTCAACAAGTACATTGCTGTCTGTCTCGTCTGGATTTGCCGAGTTTCTTGGCCATTGTTCACTTTCCATACTCGGCCTCGAGGCCAAGCGATATGTGTCATGACTGTTCAGCTGCTGGCTCTCCCTTTCTTAGCTCGGCTTCTCCATGGCACAATAAGGCGTCCTCGTCAGTTCTGCGCCTTCTCTCATTCTCCTTATGGGTTGAAGAAGACAAGAGCCCAAGGGGATAGATGTCACGAATTGAAAACGCAAGATGAGACCTGGTAGGCAGAAGCTATAACAATGTCGTCCTTTCCAGCAGCATTCCACCTTATGATATTGCCTTCCTACATGATATTGATCTCGAAGCACATATAATGTCATGCGGTGGGTATATGCACTTACTTACATGGTTTACATTCATCGTTCTGCTTCCCGTTTGCCTCTGCCGTGCTTAAATCCCTCATGTCGTAAGTTTCTACTCAGGGGGGGGGGGGGGGGGGGGGGGGGAGAAAAACAGTTAGGTCGGTTGCACGCCCAGCGCCCACGCCCCCACCCTCCCCTCCCGCTCGGCCGATCATCGCTACC
>PDHP01000001.1:11095-28912 GCA_003339455.1 Ophiocordyceps camponoti-leonardi (nom. inval.) | reverse complement strand
TTTGCTTGTGCGTTGCGGCATGCCGTCTGGGGGGGGGGGGGCGGGGGGCGGTGGGGGGGGGGGGGGGGGGGGGGGGGGGGGGGGGGGGGGGGGGGGGGAGAAAGAGTCTTAAGTTCTCATTACGCACTCGTTCTTCGCTCAAGCTCTTCTTGTCGATTCCTCGGTTCATCGTTGATCACTCTCGACACAGAAGACAATGAAGATCGAATCCGTCACGGCCTGTTTTGCTCTCCTAGCCTGTGGTGTTATGGCATTTCCCGGGACCGATGTGGCAGTTGCCAATGGCAAGACCAACCAAAACGAGAGCGTCGTTGCCAACAAGACGATCGAATCGAGGGGCTTCTTCCTGGCAGGGACCCTATCTATGACTGTGGGCGGCGCCATAGGCGGACTACTGGTCGACGTCATCTCGTCCATGTGCGCCGAGGATGGTCTCAGCACTGATGCGGCAGTAATGATTTTCGACGGCAACGGGATCCGTGTCTATGACAAGGAGACGAACAACTATATTCAGATTGGTCAGAATCAGGTGCTGTCGTGTGTTACGGTACCTCGACGGGGATGATACGGGGATCTATTCCAGTAGGGTAGTACGGATAGTTGGCAAAGGAATATACAGAAAAGGGACTGGTGAGGACCAGGGTTTCCACCGACAAGGCGTTTGGCTGAATTGAACGCTGGAAATGCATTCTTCTGGTGCGAAAAAGTTTCAGGCAGCGATCCTAGGACATCGTTATGAATTAACTGTAGCTGTTCTTTTCAAGCTGGGCGAGAAGACGCATCACAGAAGGCATTGGCTTGTCCTCGTGTTAGGGTCACAAGGGCGGGCGTAGACGGGGAGGGGAAAGCAGTTGAAGTAAACAAAGGAGTGATTGTCTGATTGTTCTGAAGATCTCTGTCTTCTTCGTCTACGGATATATACAGAGCAATTCCTCCTCTATTTATACCTATCCTAACCGACGGTAGTTAATCTATCC
The DNA here is from genome assembly GCA_003339455.1 of Ophiocordyceps camponoti-leonardi (nom. inval.). Classification (NCBI taxonomy): domain Eukaryota; kingdom Fungi; phylum Ascomycota; class Sordariomycetes; order Hypocreales; family Ophiocordycipitaceae; genus Ophiocordyceps; species Ophiocordyceps camponoti-leonardi. The sequence goes on along the minus strand of PDHP01000001.1, from coordinate 27,935 downwards.
GTAAAGGAGAGAATCATCTGGGAACACTGCAATCCACTTACCTCTCTTGAAAGAAACCAACTAGACGACCTCATCAAATGGTGCTATGAGGTTGTAGGAAGAGTCTATGGATCTGTCGTAAGCTGTGATAAGGTGGGATCCTGTTGAAGGCTCATCACTTTGAACGTTATTCGAGGACGGATATACTCGTCGTTGCGAACATGATTGTAATGACTGATGACTGTAGCGTGCCCAACATCTTCTCAAGTCACGGCGGACAATTCGTAACGAAACTGTGGCATCACGAGTTGGATAGAACACAGCGTAACAAGGAGAGTGTCTCAGAGGCCTACAGAGATGCAGATCGATGGACCCGTAGAGCAGCAATAGCATGTGTGTGCGCGGACTTTCCGTACGGACATGTATGTAGGTTTGGGGAATCCGACTCCTGCAGGACGACCGACTATTTCACCTTGACCTCGCAGTTGCGAAGCGAAAGCGAAAGTTATCGGCAAGCTATCTAAGAGACTTCTCTTCCTTTGTGAGTAACTATTAAGCCGGTCTCTGGCTTTGGTCTGTCTATCCTTATAGATACGGATAGAGGAGTCTTTCGTTGAAGTATCCGTAGTAGGGCTAGTTTTCAAGGTGAACACAATGGCTCGGAAAATTATAGTCTCGAGGCAGGTCTACCTATCTATGCTTGTATTCTCCGGAAAAGTAAAGAACAAAGACATGGATTTATGGTCTAAAGAGATCAATACAATAGCAGGGGGAGACGACATTTAGAGGTGAACCCGATGGAGACCAATGGACAGAATAGGACTGGGATCGGGGCTGCTGTTGGTGGAGGTTGAGGGGGGAGGGGGGTTGTGGAAGCGCACGGATGTCTTTCCAGTCACATCATGCCCGCAAAACGTCGGTAAGAAAAGGTGCTTGACGTAGCGATTGGCCGTGGACGAATCTGCCGGCAACCGACCGAGACGGACCCTGAAGTAGGGAATCGCGATCCCGACAAGAGCCGGGGGGGGGGGGGGGGGGGGGGGGGGGGGGGGGGGGGGGGGGGGGGGGGGGGGGGGGGGGGGGGGGGGGGGGGGGGGGGGGGGGGGGGGGGGGGGGGGGGGCATTGAGAAGGGGCACTAAATAATGGCTTTGATGCAAAGACGGCAGAGAGGATAGATAGGTATTGCATTGTTATGATGACAATTATTGTGAGGGACACAACAGGGAAGAAGACGACGAGCCCTAGAAATTCCCTTCCCACTAACAAAACAAGCCGTTAGAACAAGTAAGGATAGCAAGTGGCAAATGACGAAGAGGAAGAGAAAGAAGAGATACAAAAAGCAAAAAAGAAAACCAGCGAGGGAAGGGAAAAAAATCCGCTGATGATGGCGAAAAGGGGCATGGTCGTCGTCGTCCCCTCCCCTCCCTCGGCGGGGACAGCTTCCGGGCGGCAGGCAGGGATATAACGAGCCTTTACGCATCCGGCACTCCGGCACTTTGATGCAAGTCCGTATAAGATCGGCCACCGGTCTGCGTCTTTTGTCTGTGACTGTCTCTGGGGAACCAAAGGGAAAAGCGACGGACCGCGCATCCTGGTTCGTTGAGCCGTCCGGGGGGGGGGGGGGGGGGGGGGGGGCGCGCGGGGGGGGGGGGGGGGGGGGGGGGGGGGGGGGGGGGGGGGGGGGGGGGGGGGGGGGGGGCATAAGAAATAAAAAAGACGAAGCTTAAACTCTTTATCCACTCTCCTGTCTCCTGGGTTTGCCCCGGTGACAGCCGCTCGACCGCTCCTACTAGACCGTGGTTCCCTGTCCTGGCCAGGCAACTTGTGGATTACAAGTTGTACACTCTGCAATTCTTGGACGACCTTTTGCCGGTGTTAAGGAGAAGGAAGTAGGAATCAAGAAAGACTCCGGATATATCCGTAAACATGATGTTATATTCATATAATTGTATATGCAGAGCATACGGATATGTGCATCGAGGACATGAGAGAGAGGCATGTCCCCATCATTGGAGGCAGTTTTCTCGACGTGCGTCCAAATAAGCTTCGACATATTAAAACATCGTCCCCTATATGATCGATGGAGGGCGTCTCCACGCGTGTCTACCATGTTGTACATACCTACGAGGCCGGAGGCTGACGGAATTGCGGGCGTGCTCTTTCTTCTCAATCTCATCTGCGAAAGCTTCGTCACCTGACAGCCCATCAGCTCATGCATCCATGTCTTACATGTCTCGATACAGGGACAGACCCTGACTCGAGCGAGCATGCGGATCCGACAGGCATGGATGGAGGCAGGAGGAGAAAGTGAAAAAGAACCGACCCACACAGAAGGAAGAAGCAAGCAAGCAAGCAACTCTTTTGGGGAGGACGTGCGATAGGGCAGACAGGTTTTTTCCTGCGGCCGAGGCGAAGGGAGGAGTCGAGGGGGTATTCTGCCACGATATGGCGACTCTCTCGTCTCTGTCTCTATCCGTACTCTATCACACGTTGATAGAGAGAAAGGATCGAGAAAGAATAGCGAGAGCCGAAAAAGGAACAAAGTAGGCATAAGAAACGGGTCAAAAGACACGGTGACGCGCATAAGATTACAGCGAACTCATCTCCGTTGGTGGTGAGGACGGATAGTACTACTCCGTAGTAGTGATAGACTGGTCGTACGGAGTAAAATGGACTAAATAGTGCAGGCAAGTTGGTCCTAAAGCACGGGGCAGTCAGTTAACGGTCAGAAAACAGAGAGACGAATTACATAATGCAATTAGCCAAGCTAATAACGGCGAGTTGTTAGTTGGCCGGCGTTCCTGAACTACCTAACTGCTAGATCCGCGTTGGATGCTAGGAACTACCTGTACATAGTTAGCCGTGGGCAGCTGGCGGGCGATCATGAGAGTTACTAGAAAAGGAAGGTGGATGGGAAGAAGAAACGAAAAGGAGGGAAAGCAACCAAACGAAGGAATCAGGGGGAGAAAAGAAAGCTGGCTCGAGGGACTGTGTTGGAGGAGGAATGGAAGAAAGAAGGCCTTGAGTCGTGTGAATGTAGTATGTACGGATAGTAGTCGGGATGCACGTATATATGTACATCATCTTTTCAGGCGTTTCTTGGCGGACGGAGAGGATGACAGGGCCTCCGAGGGAAACAGGGATGCCACGAGCCGACGGGTATTCCTACATGGCAATCTAAAATCTTATCTCGAAAAATAAAAAAAAGACAACTATGCTTCAGGAACTCCCTATGGCCTGCGTATCCGTACAGGAAAGGAAAAGAAATAGCACTGTTATCCGTACGGATATACTCCTGAACCCTAGGGAGTGCTAGTAACACATCGCTAGGATTGGTTGGCGGGATAAGGGTTGACTTTTAGTCCCGGATTCTGCCCGTCGGGATATTCGGGTCGGGGGAACAGAGAAGAGCGAGCCGGTCCGGAGCAGGCTGCCTATATTGTATGCTTGTATGTACCATGATCAAGATCAGGACAGGGCTTTCGGCCTGCGGTTACGCATTCCAGGGCGGGGAGGATTATAAAGGGAACATGCACATCTGAATGAAAAGGGGCTTGGCATCCCGCCAGCGGATTCTTTTTTTTTTTTCCCTTCCTTTACCAGAAGCGCGTCTTCCCGGCTGAAGCCGAGATTCCCCTGTCCGGAAGCCGGGGGTTGGGTCCGACGTCGACGGCGGCAACGGCGGCTATGGCGGCAGGCGTCTTTTCTTTCCTCCCTTGGATCGGTATCCGTATCCGTACATACATGCTTCTTCTTTTTTTAGAGGTTGTTAAATCATTTTTTTCCTACCCTTCGTCTTGGAGAGAGAGTGGAGGAGGAGATTCGTCGTAGAAGATGAGGAATTAGATGGAGATGTGAGAGATGGGGTGTTTTTATTTCCCTTTTTTCTTCTTCATGCTCATCTTTCTCCGTCTTACCCTCTCGTAACCTACTTGTTGTCTTTTCTCCACGACACAACAGACGTATGTACATACACACACACACACACACGAGAGGGTGCTCCGGATGAAATTCTATTTATAGTCGCTGCCGTGATTGGGTGTTACTGCGGGCGGGCGCTTATATTGTAGTCTCTGTCGGTCGCCGAACCATGTGCGTCATTGCAGGGTCCGTGTTCTTGGGGTCATTGGTGGGGAGCTGGGAGAGGGGGGGCGTGTCTGTGTGCTGCTAGTGAGGGGGGAGGGGGGGGGGGGGGGGGGGGCCCCAAAGCCCCAGTGGGGGGGGGGGGGGGGGGGGGGGGGGGGGGGGGGGGGGGGGGGGGGGGGGGGGGGGGGGGGGGGGGGGGGGGGGGGGGGGGGGGGGCGCCTCAAAGACCACAGACAGAGAAGGGGGTGCGTGTACGGATACAGATAGCAAGGAGAAGAAGACGCTGCTGATCATCCTTGCGACGTGCTTGGTTCTTTTCTTCCTTCTTTTGGGTTACCTTGTTAGGATACTCCCTGCGGCTGTCGCGATGATCACCTTCTCCTCCTCACCTCCTCCTCTCCTCTCCTGTCTCCCCCCCCCCCTGCGGCGACGATAAGGGGATCTATCTCCCACGGACGGATACAGACTCTCATCCCTCCGTCCCGTGACCGGAGTGAAGTTGAGTTGAATGAATGAATGTAGTACATAGATACGAAGGATGGGAAGATCCTGTCTGGATGCTTATTCACGGAGAAAAAAATCAAAGAAAATTAAAGTAAAATAACAAGGAGAATAAAACATTAAAATGATAATAAGAAAAGAAGAGAAAAATAAGGGAAAAATTCCACACGTCATGGGCTGTGGAGGCGGTGCGCCCCGGGCCCCCCAGTTCGCCCCGCTCCGTTCGTTGTTGGCGCGTGCTGCCTCTCTCTCTCTCTCTCTCTCTCTCTGCTAGAGGCACTCCCACTTACTCTCTCTCTCTCTCTGTGTGTGTATCCGTCTCTCCCCCCCCTCACCGTTTTATTTTTTTTAAGCTTGTTGTGCTACTAGGTAGGTAGGATTGGAATACATAAAAAGCCAACGAAACGGGGGGCTGGCTGGCTGGCTGGCCGTCGACGTCGACAGCGGGACCGACCACGGATAGCCGCTGACGGAGGGACCGAGTCAAGGCCCGGCGCCCGCTACCTACTACCTGGTAGTTAACGGGTCCTCCCTCCCCTCTCTTCCTTTTTCTGTCCTAATTTTTTTTTTTTTCATTTTTTGTTTCTTTTACATACATACTTGTGCATGACGTTGATCTGCTGGCCTGTCGTCCCCCGTTGTTCCTCCTCTGTTTTTTTTTTTTTTTTTTTAAAAAATCAGAACCTTTTGAGGGAGACTCGATGCGCGCGCACTGTATGTACAGATGAGGTAGGCCTGTACGGAGTATGGAGGTACGGATATGCACGTATGTTTTGTACGGTCCAGTACGGATTCGGGGCGGATGGGTGTGTATTGTCTGCGCTGAGAAAGTGGGCGGTGCGCGCTAACGGATGGATGGATTGGATGGATGGATGGGGAGGGTGATGGGGATGGTGATGGGGATGATGGTGATGGTGGTGGTGGTGGGCCTGCACTCTTGAGAGAGTCCTTGTTAATCGAAGTCTTCATATCCTGCCTCTTCACTTTTTTGTTTTTCCCTTTGATATCCGCGCCGTCGGGCTTGAGGCTGGGCAAGGGCAATTGACTTTTTCTTTCCTTTCAGTTCTCTCCTTTTTTCAATGTTCGCCGAAATCCGACTGGTATCAATCTGCTGAACGGTCCATCTCTTCTTCCTCCTCCTCCTCCTCCTCCTCCTCCTCCTCCTCTTCCTCTTCCTCCACCCCTGTCGCTGCCCGCGCTGCCCTCTCCTCTTACTCGTTACTCATGTATGCCGACTAGTGCAGGGAACTTCCCCGGTGGCTACTTGTACCTGCTGCTGGCTCTCTCTCTCTCTCTCTCTCTCGCTCTCTCTCTCTCTCTCTCTCATATCCTCGCACCCTCTCTCTTTGCCCCCCCCCCCCCCCCCCCCCCCCCCCCCCCCCCCCCCCCCCCCCCCCCCCCCCCCCCCCCCCCCCCCCCCCCCCCCCCCCCCCCTCCATCTCACTCCCGCTCTCACGCTCTCCCCCCTCCACCCCCTAGTACATGCGTACGGATACATACTACGGATACTACTGCATGCTCTCCAGGCTCGTCGCCTCTTCCTTGCCATTCACTTGCCTCTACGCCTCTGCCTCCTCCTCGTCCTCCTCGTCCTCCTCTATCCTCTACTAGACTTATTACGGCTTGTTGGGTTTTTTTTCTTATTCTTTCTTTTTACATCATCCTTCCGTACCTCTTTTTTCCCCCTTCTCCTCTTACTCCTCTTCCTCCTCCTCCTCCTCTTCTCCTTCTTCTTCTTCTCTCTCTCTCTCCCCCCCTCCTTCCATATCTCTCGTTTCTCCACCCCCCCCCCCCCCCCCCCGCCACCCCCCTCCCCCCCCCCCCCCCCCCCCCCCCCCCCCCCCCCCCCCCCCCCCCCCCCCCCCCCCCCCCCCCCTGCCATAATTGGAAAGCCTCTCCGACCTCACACTCTCGCTCATCTCCTCTCCGTCATCACCGTCGACAATCTCTCAACGACTGTCGTTCTCTCGGCTCCCCCTACTCTCGCTCTGGGACGCCTCCTTGTCATTCGCTTTGCCTTGTTTGTTTTTGTTGATTCATGTCTTCATTGTTCTGCGCCAAGTTGCTCGCCTGAGTTTCGTGCCGCCTCGCGCTTTGCTTATCGTCCTTCTCCTCACCTCCCATCGTCGGACCTCTCTCGCTACCATCGCTCTGACGAGCCTCGGCCATCAGCTTCGCGCTCGCTCCATCCGAAACCATTATCGATTCGAGCTCGACGTTAGAAGAAGAGTCGTGCCCATCAGCCTGCGCCCCTCGCGAGATCCCGCCCAACAGCCACTGTCGAAGCCCCGAACCCTCATGTCTTAATTACGGACCGTTCATCTACGCTTCTTTCATCATCACGCTCGCTTTCTGTTCCCTCGAAACAGACCTAAACCCAAAACAAAAAAAAGAATTCGGAGAAGAAAAAAAAGGGGGAGAAAGAATAAATAAGCCTTGCTACAACGCCGAATCGACACCCAGTCTTCGATCGATCCTCCGACCCCTTAGTTCGCGCTACAAGAGCCGAGCCGACCCCTATACATCCGACATTTTGTTTCTTTCGGTTCTCGTGGACTTGGCAACACCGCTTCATATAGAACCTCTTCTTCGTCGCTCGCTACCTTCGTCCTCTTTGACGCCAGCCCTTTGATTTTGCTTCCACGTGCGTCCGAACCCTCACTCCCTCGTTCTGTCTCGCCAGCCTTGTCCTTCCTCCTTGCTCAACCTCACCACACAGGGTCTCTCGTCCCTCGTTTGATAATACGAACATGGCCGGTCCCGGTGGCGGTCCTCCTCGCCGCAGGTTCGTTGTCCCCTGTGAACCACGTCTGCCTCGTCTAACCTGCTGTTCGGACCTCCAGTCACACCAAATCCCGTAAGGGCTGTGATACCTGGTACGTCGTCGTCACCAGCTTCCTTGCTCTGTTCGGAACTTCCAACTGACTCGACACAGCAAGCGTCGTCATATCCGCTGCGATGAAAACTTCCCCCAATGGTAAGCCCCCTTCCGTCTCCTCGTGGCCGCGACTCTCTGTACTCATCTCGCGACGGCCAGCCGCAACTGCACCAAGCACAAGATTCGCTGTCCATACAACGACGTGCAGGTGCCCGACGCCGATCGTTCAACCACCCCGGATAAGGCCGACCTCATGTGGACGCCCCAAATCGAAGCCGCCATTGCCGACTGGCAGGCCACCGGCGTCTTCCCCCTTCCCTCCCTCGGCGTCTATCCGGCCCCCATACCCCATCTATACTCGGTTGAGGACCTCCGTCTCATCTACCACGTTGCCAGCCTATATCATGAGCTAGCCTCCATCGACGCCAACAACTTCACCTTGTGGACCCGTCATATCCCAACGTATGTCCGGCCCTTTGCCTCCCCCCCCCCCCCCCCCCCCCCCCCCCCCCCCCCCCCCCCCCCCCCCCCCCCCCCCCCCCCGCCCGCCCCCCCCCCCCCCCCCCCCCCCCCCCCCCCCCCCCCTTTTTTTTTTTTCCCGCCTCGTGCAAGTGTCCACCGCTTCGTGTGACGCGGTACCAAAGGCGTGGCGGCCGCTCCGGCAGCCAGGTCGTGTCTCGGCTGACGGGTATACAGCCTCCTGAGGATCGGAGCGACAACTCCCTACGTCATGCACGCCCTGCTCGCCTTCTCCGCCATGCACATCGCCTTCCTCACCGACTGCCCCCTGGTCGGCAGCATGGCTTTCGAGCACCGCGGCGTCGCCCTCAGCGGCCTGCACGAGGCCATCGGTTCCTTTTCCCGCGACACCTCGGATGCCATACTCGCTGCCTCGCTCGTGCTCTCTTGGCAGGCAACGGATTGGTTAGTAGTCACATTCTTTTGACGTTTGAAATTTTTCCCCTGTTGTTCTACCCCTGAGTGAAGAGCAAGTCATCATGATGCTACATCATGCTAACGCGTTCCGCAGGCGCAGTTGGACCCAGCTGATGCAGGGCACTTCGACGGTATGTTGGAGTCCGAGCTGGCACCGTGAAGAGGCAGGAAAAGAATAGAGAAGGGAGAGGCAGAGCTGCCGAGCGCCGACCAAAGACAGCCGCCCGGTTCAGACGGCCCAGGCTGACTATGGCGCTTATTTGCAGGTCATTGAAGCCATGGATGCCTGGAAGCACGAATCACAGTTCGGCGACTTCATCGCCGAGAGCAGCACCTTTCCCACGGCGCCGTCGTCGCCAGGCCCCGACCACCGGCCGAGCCAGCCGCGCGAGGAAGACCTACGCGCCTCGCAGCGCACCCTCGAGCAGATCCAAAAGGTCGAGGCCCACCTGAAGCGAAACAAGGAGGAGACGAAGCAGATTCAACATCTCATCGGCTTCCTCAAGGGCGCCCGCAAGATCAGCCCCTCGCTCTCCATCGCGGCCCAGTACGAGCGCCTGCAGCCCCTGAGGACTTGGCTCTTCTGGATGCCCGTGGGCTATCTGCAGACGCAGCACGGCTCGCCCAACTCGCTCGTCATCATCGCCCACCTCTACACGGTCGCCCTGCTCATGGAGCGTCTCTTCCCCGAGATCGGCGCCGCCTACTTTGGCAGCCTGTCCATCTCGCCCGTCGAGGAGATTGCCCGCCGGCTCATGTCCATCAGCGTGTCGGGCGGTCACGACGGCCGCGCCCAGCAGCAGACGCCCCTGACGCTCATGGAATTCCCCATCGACACCGTGGCCGAGTTCCGCAACCGCATGGGCTGGGTTCACCCGGAGCGGACGCCGTCGTTCCCGCAGTTCCACCCGCCCAACTTTCCCGTCGGCGAGTCGACGGAGCCGCAGCAGTACGCCCCCTACGGCAACGTGGCGTTCAGCTACAGCGAGCACGAGATGCCGGTGCTCAACAGCGCCTCGATGCCGGGACTGCAGCAGCCGCCGCCGCCGCCGCCGGTCAGCCCGTCGGTGCTGTCGTCGCCCTTTACGCACCAGCAGTACCTCAACGTTCCGTCGCCGTCGTACGCGGGCGGGGCCTACAGCCCGGCCTCGTCGACGTTTGAGGGCTCGGTCGCGTACAGCGACTCGGAGGAGTACGGATCCTTCGGCCACGCTGCCTACCAAGCTGGCCAGCCGTCCATGTTAAGCGAGGCGCATCGCAGCTACGGCGTCGGGTTCGTCACTCCCCACCAGCCCGTGTGGATCTAAAAGGCCCTGTTAGATGGCGCCCAAGAGAGCACCCCCTCCTCCGCCTTGTTGTTCCCGCTCGAGGAAAAAGTTCGCACTCGGATTGACCGTTTTCTCTTGTGACCGTCCAGGAACTCGTCTGGCGGCTCGGCCACGACGTCGTCGTCTTCTTACCCGCCCCCGGAGGACTCGCCCGCCGGAGGAGCCCCGCCCCCCTATATCAAATCTGAAAAGCCCCGAGCACCCGAGTGTCCCGAGCCGCTGCATCTCGGCCGCCACCGCCATTCGGCCTCGGCCTCGTCCTGCTGGCACCCTTCATCGCCCCTGGCGCGAACCCCGCTAGTACCGCCGTCGTCCGATATGACTCTGTTGCCCGATCGGAAGGGCAAGAGCCGAGCCCTTTAATACGTGCCTCCCCACCTGATGCCGTCATTCTCTCTTTATCTCCCTTTGACATTTGTTTTTCTCTCTCTCGTCCCCTCTCCCTACCTCTTCATTTCTATTTCTTCTTCTGGACGACGCCTCACTCTTGGCCCCACGAACGCTCCATCATCATCATAATCATCATCATCATCATCATATTCATATTCATCATCATATTCATCATACTCATCATATTCATCATCATCATCATCATCATCATCATCGCCGCCGCCGCCGCCGCCAATCTGGTGACGTTCCTTGTCTTCTTTCTTCTCTTTTCTTGGATTTTCCCTTTTGCGCAATGGCGTTCGCTTTAATGTCAAGGGGCTATCATGCAGCATGTCTTTCCACGACGATGTGCTACGCCCTGCTACCCTCCCCACGACACGACGTTCCTTGACCGACGTATACCTTCATACACGAGCATATTAGACACTCCTTTACGAACGAAAACCTACGACGACGAATAGATTTCACTCCTTGCGGACCAAAAAAAAAGCTGGTGGAGACTGGTGGCGAGTCGCGGGGAAAAGCTCTTGACGACGGTGGTTCCATTTCTTCGGTTTTTTTTTTGTTCTCTTGTCTAGCATGGCGTTGCCTGGACATGAACTTTGGCTTTGTCTTGGGAGCATGAGTTGGAGTTGGATGTAATGGGCACGAGGCGGACGGACCGGGTAATACCGTCATGAGATGGACGGTTAATGAGTCTGAGGGGCAAAGGATTCAGCAATAGATTCGCCGGTAATATCTGTGAGGTAAACGATGCATGTAGTAGCCTCCTAGCGACTAGGAAAGAGACAGGTAGTAGGTGGGAACTAGGAAGGCAGAGAAGCGAGCGGTAATGAAGATGTATGTATGTATGTCTGTATGTACGGATACTCGTGGATCTGGTAGTTTGGTTGCTCGGGTCACGGGTGTCGCCAGTCATCCAGTGCATCAAGGCGGCTTGTGGGCGCTTGTTGTCTATTTGAAACACGGAGGCGTATGTACACACACCACGGAGTACTACTGACTGACACTGGAGACGACGATGGTAGCGTCGTCACTTACAACTACAGGTTACTACGCCGTTCAATAGAATCCGAGGCTATGCATCCGTATGGACGTATTTGGCATATTGTATCCGTAGGTATGTGCACTTTGTGCACGGGATTGCATGTGCGAATACCATTTGTGAAACGAGATATGTTCATCCATATCCGTGCCATTACCTGCATGCATATTAATGCACTACATATGCCATTGCTTGTCTGCTGCTAATCTTATCGGCTATCATGAAGCTTTTCCCCTGGATTATCTTGGTATAATAACGCGATCAAGTTTTCCCGCGCCGCTATAGGGACTTCGTTCTTCCTTTTTCCTTCTTCTTCTTCTTCTTCTCCCCCCGCATCCCTTCCCTCCATCTGGTCGACGCGTTTTCCGCCCTACACATAATTCTGATAGTTTGTCACCGTTCGCACAGTCACCCTCCATCACACTCTCTGCAGGTTTTCCTGACTGTCGGCTTCCAGACAGACAGAGAGACAGACAGTCAAACTCTGCTATCGAGACTCCCTCCCCGACTTTCGTCGCTCTTTACCTTTGGTTGAGGACGAAGAGATGGCTCGGTCTCGAAAGACGCCTCTGCCTTCGGAGGACCCGTGAGTTTTCAGCTCTTCTTTCTTTCTTTCTTTCTTTTTTGTGCTGCGAAAGGAGGAACAGGAGAAGAAGTGGCTAACGACGGCTTTTCATCTCTCTCTCTTCATCTAGCAGCTCCTCGCAGCCGACGGCGCCGACCAAGTTCCGATGCAAGGTCGGGGGCGAGTGGCTTCCCCTCGCTTCCTTCTCGAACGCGCAGCAGAAGCTGGTTCAGCGACGCGGGAACGTGAACGCTGCCAACTCGGGCATGACGTGCCGCGATCATTCTGCTGCGAGTCGGACGGAGTTGCGGTGCGATCTTTGCACTCTCATCAAGCCCGTTTCGGAGTTTAGCAGGAATAACCGACAGAGCGATGAACATGTTGAGTCCTCCCTTCTTCCTTTTCTTCTTTTTTTCCCTTCTAAAATTCCTGGATTTGTCTTCGTTGGAGCTTGGGCCAGTCTCGTGGCTAACGTCGTTTCGGTAGACGTGCAAACGTTGCTCTGCTTGGGGCGAGACGCAGGAGCCTCATGTTACCCCGAGCCCGCTCGAAACGGGGCACGTCTCCATTGAAGAGAGCACTCATGAAGTGTGGCAGGCGGATTATAGCCAAAGCAACGACTTTTACGACAATGACTTGCCCCAGGTACGTTTTTTTTATCATCTCTTCCGCGAGCACTTTGCGTAAATAGGAGATATGACTGACCTGTTTTTTTTTTCCCTTCTTTTTTTTTCCTCACAACCATAGGCACCCATCACCGGGTTAGCCTCTCTCGGCCTCGAAGACAATGAAGCCGTCAGGGCTGGACTACACAGCACTTCGGGCTCCGAAGTTGGTTCGACGAGCTCCGAAGACATCTCGCGGCTGGTTTCCAAAATGTTGCCGGCCGACGACGCGTCCGAGTGCAGTCGTTCCAGTCAGACGAGCTACGTGTCCTCGCTTCCGCCTCACCTGCGAGCCAAGCAGAAGGAGAATTTTCCGACCTCGGCCAGCTCCGTCGTTTCGAGCTCGGAGCCGACGGGCAACTACTCGTCCTCGACCGCTTCCGTGTCGTCCAGCCTGCCGCCTCACCTTCGCGGCCGGGCCTTGAAGGGTGGTGGTGGTGGTGGTGGACAGGCGGCTGGTGGGGGCAAGGTCGTCTACAACGCCTGGGGGCCCGACGGGAATCTCCACCGGGGTGTCAAGTCCGTGACGGAGCCGTCGACGACGTCGTCTACGATGTCGGTTTCATCGTCGATGGACACGACGAGTGAGGCCTCATTTTCGTCATCCACGGCCTTTAACCCGCCCAACAACCACAACAAAAACAACCACGGCAACGGCAACAGTAAAAACAAGACTTCCAAGAAGGGCGGCTTCGCCAAGGCCCCGCGCCTCTCGAGGACCGAACTTCGGCAGCACGAGCCTTGCATGCCCATCGGCGTGAGGCACATCAACCCCGTCCGGGAGGAGGCTCGTCAGATGGAATATTGCCAATCCGACGACTCAAACTACTGAACGGGGGGGTTTTTTTTTCTTCATTTTTCTTTTGGAGGGAGGGGATGTTTGCGAGCAAGCCAGCGAAAGGGAGGTGGAAGGGGGAGGAGTTGAGGTGGGTTTTTTCGACATGAGGAGAAAGGGGAGGTTCTTTAGAGATCTAAAGGCTGCATGAACTTGCGAAGGATGGATGGCATTCACTTCTCCTTATATTTAACCCATTTCTTCTTGTCTTTTGTTTTTTTTGTTTCTTTTTTTTTACTTGGTTGTTTTTCTCCTAAGATGAGGTGCGGAAAATCAGTCTCTAACGTCTTTTTTTCACCCCCCTTTTTTTCATGATGCGATGATGAAAGCAGACGCGGTGAGCTGGCATGTTCACCCTGATCTAGGAGTTTCTTCCTTTGAGGGAGGTGATGACTAGGTAGGTAGGTAGGTAGGTGGCAGATAGAGAGATTCTACCTATCTAGGTTAGTTATATATCTAGAGAGGCGTCGAGGAAATATAAAAGGTGAAGAAAATAGAGGTGAGAAATTTGAAAGAAACGGGAAGAAGAAGCTGACTTTGTCGAGACAACAAATATCCTGCTTATTCCTTACCTCTTTCTTGAAACTCTTTCCTTAAGACGTTCGATTTCCATGTACGGATATAGGTACCTAGATATGAATCATGATATACATCATCTTTTTATTGTTCCTTCTTTCAAATATGTACACGCATATAGTGAATATACCTAATAAATAAAACCTCCCAAAAAGCAGGACAGGACAGGACAGGACAAGTTTGTAGATGAAAGAGAAACAAAACACACATAAGAGGAAAGAAACCTCGGTTCATTACTCCCTGTAACTAGAGTGAAGCACTGGTCAAAATCCCGGAACCGAAAGGAGTTTTGGACAGAATATATGTATGTGTATGTATGTGCAGGACTTTTTGGGGGAGAGAGACTTGGAGGAGATACGCGGATCGAGGGAGGATGGGAATGGACTCTGCTCGTGACTGGCCCTCCCCATGTCTGTTGTGGTGAGAAAGACGAGAGGGGGGGGGGAAATATGTAGAAAGTAGAGGTAGAGGAAGTAGAGAAGTCGGAGCAGTGGGAATTTGAAGCAAGGAGAAGAGGGGAAAAAACAGGGTGTCATGGTTGTTGAGGAGGAGTGACAAAGAGGCTGAGGTCATTGCAGAGGTTCGGAAGAGGAAGAGAGGCGGTTGAGATGGAGATAGACGTCGGTGCCGTAACCCTCCATGGATATCAGCTTCAGGTCGCCGCCAAAGTAGCGGGCGTAGAGGCGGGAAATCGGCAGGCCGTAGCCGAAGCCGGCCATGGGAGCCTTGAAGTCGCTCTTGTCAAAGTCCGGGTCGAGGTTCGGGGTGCGGTCGACGGTGGTGTACATGTAGGTCCAGACGAGGGGTATGGCGCTCCGGGGGATGCCGCCGCCCTCGTCCGAGATCTTGACGGTGATGTCCTCCTTGCCCTCGGCGACGATGACCTTTGTGACGGGAAAGTCCTGCTTGTCCATCCCGTGGGTCTCGACGACGGCGCGAAGCGAGTTCTTGAGCGTCTCGAACAGCATGTGCGACAGGTGGCCGGGCACGTACATGAAGTCGAGGTTGGGGTTGCAGACGAGCTGGATGCGGGGCGCCTCGAAGAGACCGTAGTGGTCCTCGCAGACGAAGCGGGCGTTCTCGATGGCCTCCTGGGCCAGGTCGCGGACGTTGGTCTTGGTGCAGATGACGCCGACGTAGGTCGGGTCGCGGTGGTGGCTCTGGTCCGTCAGCGCGATGTGCTGGCCGATGAGCATGCGGATGCCGATGCGGGACATGTAGAAGCGGTCGAGGAAGGACTGGACGGTGCCGTTGATCTGCATGCGTTGACGGCGGCGCTTGTACTCGAGGATGCCCTGGGCCATGGTGGTGACGACGCCGTCGTGCCGCCGCTTGATCTTGTTGAGAGTCTGGGAGAACTTTTGGTTGTACATTTGCAGCTCGGGCGGCCAGTCGCCGGTGTCGTCGACGGTGGCGAAGTAGCGTCTCGAGAGGGAACGGGACTTGCCGTTGTTGAGGCCGCCCCATCCGGAGGAGTCGCCCTCGTCGATGGAGGGATTGGGCGTCGCTTGGGGGAGTTGCTTTTGACGGCCCGAGTTTGTTAGACGGTCGCGGACGTTTTTGCTGAGGGTCGGCCGAGGGAGTTGAGTGATTTCCTGACGATTTTTTTTTTCAGTCGATACTCGAGGTTTGATGGGATGTCGAGAGGAGGAAGATGTATATATAGTTGTATGGAGGGATAGGATACCTCAAACGACTGAGCATACCAGTCCTTGACCTTTTGCACCGAGGGCATATCATTGAGGCCATCGGGAAGATCGTCGAGCTCCTGAACGCGGTGGGCTAGACGGATGGGTAGCTCCTCGGCGAGAAACTGGGATGCGCGGAAGAGAGTGCCTGCGATCTTCCCCGGAGAAGGGAAGGGGGAAGAGGAAGAAGGGGGGGGAAGGTCAGCCACAAGTTTGATGCCTTCATTTTCACCCTCTTGTGTATGTTCTTGTGTACAAGGGGAGGGAGAGGGAAGATGGAGAGAGGGATCAAT
The DNA here is from genome assembly GCA_003339455.1 of Ophiocordyceps camponoti-leonardi (nom. inval.). Lineage (NCBI taxonomy): Eukaryota > Fungi > Ascomycota > Sordariomycetes > Hypocreales > Ophiocordycipitaceae > Ophiocordyceps > Ophiocordyceps camponoti-leonardi. Next base: position 12,169 of record PDHP01000001.1, on the reverse strand, counting down.
TGCGGACCGGTTGAAGGCTTGTCGCCAAACTGGACCATCTGGCGCAAGCTGACGCCCGTGGCGGGGAACTTGGCGTAGTGGCGGATCGTGTCCATCAACCGATCCGTCGCTCTCCACGACATGATGGGAGGCGGAGGAGCAGGAGGAGGAGGGGGAAAGAAGCGGGATTCGAGCGAGATATATGTATGATTCGATGGTAAAGCGATTGATGGGTTTCTGAGCCTTTTCTTTCCACGAAGATGGATCTTTGTTCCGAGACGGGGGAAGCGGAGAGAGAGAGAGAGGGGAAGGTTGAAGGTTGTGTGAGTGTGTGAGTCAATCGATTCTCTTTTCCCCCCTTCCGCCGGCAAGAGGGTTTAAGGGGAAAAGAAAAGTATAAAAATATGTATAAAAAAATAAAACGTCACAGCGAAAGCCGAGGGCCCGGAAGCCGAGGTGTGGAAGGGGAGGGGGGGGGGGACGAGCGGGCGGGCGGGCGGGCGGGCGGACGGACGAGCGGGTTTCAAGGTGAAGACGGGGGGGGGGGGTTTTCGGTGGTGACTTCAACACTTCAATAACTTATAACACTTGACAGAGAGACAGGAGGGGGTGAATAAAAAGCACCGGTTAATTATCGTCATCATAGCATTCAGATAATGAAGGAGATGATGACATGGATGATATTGATGGGAGAACCTGGATTCAGAGGGAGAGCTCGTTGCATGCATGCATGCATGTAGAGGGCCGAGGAGGGGTTGACCTCACCCCGCATTCTGATTAGTAAGTATATCCAAGCCTTGGATGAAAAAAAAAAAAGCTCACCACCGTGCGAGAGATGATCCCACACAGAGACGGTAGCCTCCCTAATAACCCGGTAAAGGCACAGTGCGCGGATCGAGAAACAAGCAACAAGAAGAAATGAGAACCAGCCTTCTCTGTTTTAGACAGACAAAGACAGACAGACAGACGGACAACAGCAATCACGACATTTCTTCACCACGCCCCCCCCCCCCCCCCCCCCCCCCCCCCCCCCCCCCCCCCCCCCCCCCCCCCCCCCCCCCCCCCCCCCCCCCCCCCCCCCCCCCCCCCCCCCCC
>PDHP01000019.1:290999-320590 GCA_003339455.1 Ophiocordyceps camponoti-leonardi (nom. inval.) | reverse complement strand
CCCCCCCCCCCGCCCCCCCCCCCCCCCCCCCCCCCCCCCCCCCCCCCCCCCCCCCCCCCCCCCCCCTCCCCCCCCCCCCCCCCCCCCCCCCCCCCCCCCCCCTCTCCCCTTCTAACCTCTTTACTCTCTTCCTCTCTCTCTCTCTCCTTTTACGCTTCGCCGTAATCGCATATCGGCGACCAATCATCGGCACTAAACTATAGCCATCGTCGTTTCTCCTCGCTCTTTTTCTTCTTCTTCTTCTTCTTCTTCTCTTCTTCTTTCTCCTCCTCTTCCTCCTCTCAAGGCCCCTCCCCTACCCCTTCCAATATCTCCTCCCATCTTCTCTTCTTGTCCTCTTCACGAAGTAATGAGGTCGTATTGATTCCGAATCTACTCGGATCTCCTGTTCTTTTCTTCCTCTCAGCGCTTCTTACCCGCCGCCGAATTCATCCCACCTTTACCCCCCCCTTATTTTCCCATCCTCAGCTCTGCCTTTAGGTCAATCATCGACGACACGCTTCCTTGCAGTCACATCTTCCCCCCTCTCTTCGAGCTGCTTCATGCCTGCTGGTCACGACCTCGATAGCTACCGACACCACCATATTCGTCCGCGATAATCCTGTCAACAACTACAATCTTCGTCCCTCACGAGGCGCCTTCCCTGCCATGCTGTCGGCCAGGTAATTGATAATAGTAACGTCTGCATCACTACATACATACAGATGGCGCCTGGCTATTCCCCGCGTCGTTCCGCTCCACAGACCCGCTCGCAGTCGCCTTCTTCGAACGCCGCCCCCGCTGCGGCCGGTGACAGAGCTCATTACAGCTTGCCGTCGACCGTCAACCACAACGGCATCATGGCCGCCAACGCGCGATCCGGGGCTGGTTCTCCGTCGCACGAAATGCCCGGCTCGGCCCGGCTCTTCTCAAAACGGTTCGTGCATGCCTCCCTTTATTTCTCCCCCTCTCTCTCTCGCCCGGCCCGAATCCGACTCTCTCTTTTGTCTCGTCTCTTCTCCGTCCCCTTCCATCTCAATGTCGCTCCCCCTCACTGACCCCCCCCGTTCACCACAGAGCCAGAGAGATCCAGGCTCAAGAAGGCATCTCTACCGTTCCCCTCAACCTCTGGAGCGGTCCTCCCACCAGTGGCAACTCGACCCCTCTCCGCGAGAATATTCCCGAGTCGCCCACCGACGGCTTTCCCGACTTCGCACAACTGCCGACGCCCGAAAGCCTGCCTCCCACCAGGAGGGCCCGGGCCGGTACCGTTCCCTCTCGCTTTTCCCCCGGGGGGCCAGTCAGCGGCCTGCTAAACGTCCCGAGCTTGGCGCCCAAGTCTGCCCGCGCCACCCCGTCCCAGACGCCCTTCAACAAGTCGCAGTCGCCCTCGCCGAGTCTTGAACCTCCCGAGGGCTCCTCGGGCGGCTCGGCCCTACTCTCCCGCCTCCGAGCCGGCTCCCTGCCGCAGCGTAGCCCCTTCGCCCCCTTGCCCGCCCCTGGTTCGCCCTTCGGCTCCTCCCTCTTCACCAACACCTGGATGCCGGCTGGCGTCGGCCGTGAGCGAGGTTCCACCCTGGCCAGCATCGCCAGCGTCGGCTCCAATGGGCCCAGCTCCCCGGCCCAGTCCCATTTCTCCAAGGAGGGCGGCGGGGAGTCGGACGTGCACATGCGGACGCTGGACTATCTCGGCCTGGCCGAGACGCCCCAGCCTGTCCGGGCCCAGCTCGCCACCCCTTACATGGCCAACTTCGACTACACGAAGCAGTCCAGTCGCTTCCGCTCTTACTCGGTCAACAACAAGGACAAGTATGCCGACGAGGAGGACGATTACGACGTCGATGGCATCCACCCCGATAGCCAGTACGTCGCCGCGGCGCTGCAAGACCAGCTGGCCGCCACCAACGTCGCCATCCACAACCACAACCTGGCCGTCCAGGCTTTTGCGAACCAGGCCTCGGCTACGCGGCCCCGGGCCCGCACCGCCGGTGTCTTGGAGTCGCCCGGCCACCTCATGAGGACCTACCTGACGGGCAATACGGCCGTCCCCAATCCCATCTCGAGCACGGCCGAGATGCGGATGCAGGACGACGAAGAATACGACGACCTCCCGCAGGCCGTCGCCGGCATGACCCTCGGCAGGTCGAGCAGCCGCAACGCCGGCATGCTCGGCGCCGAGGAGCACGGCTTGGAGGGCCCCACGAGCGCCCTCTGGCTGGGGGGCATGCCGACGTCGACCACCACCTCCACCCTGATCGAGATGTTCAAGGCTCACGGCCCTATAGCTTCGGCACGGGTGCTCACGCACAAGAACTGCGGCTTCGTGAACTTCGAAAGGATCGAGAGCGCCATATCGGCCAGGTCGAGCCTCAACGGCAAGGAAATCTTCCCGGGAGCCGGTCCCATCCGCATCAACTTCGCCAAGCCCCCCTCGTCGGCCAACACGCCCGGCCACGACGGGGCCGTCCCGTCCCCCAGCCCGGACCCCTTCTCCAAGTCGCAGGACACGGGCCAGGAGGCGGTCTCGGCGGCGGGTGAAGGCGCGCAGCCTCCGGCGACGGGCAAGACGACGCCCGTCGTCCCGCCCCTGCGTGACATGACGGCCGACATCGTCGAGATCGTCGGCCAGTTCGGCGCCTCGGAGGACGACAAGACCGTCATCTCACGCAATGTCCAGTCTGCCATCCAGTACAACGGTTTCGTCGAGGAGATACCCGCCATCCGAGAGCCGACGCACACGCGCGTCCACGACGCTCCGAGACTGCGGGACATACGCAAGCGCATCGACAACCAGCTCCTGTCCCAGTCAGAGATCGAGGACGTGGCCATGGAGATGCTGTCCGAGATCGCCGAGCTCTCGTCCGACTATCTGGGCAACACGGTGGTGCAGAAACTCTTCGAGCACTGCGGCGACCAGGTGCGGGACGCCATGCTGGCCGAGATCGGGCCGCACATGGCCGAGATCGGCATTCACAAGAACGGAACGTGGGCGGCGCAAAAGATCATCGACGTGTGCAAGACTCCCGACCAGATGAAGGTCATCGTGGAGAACCTCCGGCCTTACACGGTGCCCCTGTTCTTGGACCAGTACGGCAACTACGTGCTGCAGGGCTGCCTCAAGTTCGGCACGCCCTACAACGAGTTCATCTTCGAGACGATGCTGAGCAGGATGTGGGAGGTGGCGCAGGGCCGGTTCGGGGCCCGCGCCATGCGAGCCTGTCTGGAGAGCCACCACGCAAGCAAGAACCAGCAGCGAATGCTGGCGGCGGCCATCGCCCTCCACAGCGTCCAGCTGGCGACCAACGCCAACGGCGCCCTCCTCCTGACGTGGTTCCTCGACACGTGCACCTTCCCGCAGCGGCGGACGGTCCTGTCCCCCCGGCTGGTGCCGTGCCTGGTGCACCTGTGCACGCACAAGGTGGCCTACCTGACGGTGCTCAAGGTCATCAACCAAAAGGCCGAGCCCGACGCGCGCGACGCCATCCTCAAGTCGCTCTTCTTCACGCCCAACGATCAGGTGCTGGAGGCGATCCTCAACGACCACGCCTGCGGCTCTACCCTCATCTTCAAGGTGCTCACGACGCCCTTCTTCGACGAGAGTATACGGAGCCGGGTGGTGGAGAAGGTGAAGAACGTGCTGGTCAAGATCAGGGCGCAGCCGGGGCAGGGCTACAAGAGATTGATGGACGAGGTCGGCCTGTCGACCAGGGCAGCCGGGCCAAACAATCGTGAGGCGGGAGGAGGCGGCGCCGGCCATGCAGACCAGCCACGGCAGCAGCAACGGCCCGGTTCGAGGCATGCCGGCGGTCCCAACGGTCACCACGGACCGCAGGGTCACGGCGGCAAGGCCTTCTTCGCGGCTCCCATCAACGCCACGACGGGCGGCGGCGGCGGCGTCGGCGGCGGCTTCGACATCGGATACGGGCCTTCGAGGAACGAGGCCGACCCGAGCATGCCCGCCTTCCAGCCGTACGGACAAGGGATGGTGTACGGCTCGCCGGCTGTCCCCGTGGCGCCGGCGGCCAACCTGCAGCAGATGCAGTATCAGCAGAGCTTGATGAGCCGGGCGACGCCGCCGATGAACTACAGCTTCCCGCCGCTGCAGCCCGGCTACGGAGGCTACGGCGGCCCGGGATCAGCGGTCGACCAGTTCCGCCAGCAGGGTATGCCCAACGGCAGCCCCATCCAGCCGCCGCCGTCGGCGCAGATGGCGGGCGGCCAGGGGCCACCCCCTCCGCTGGGGCCGCCGGGGTTCGGACTGACCATGGGCGGGAGCGCCTACGGATACGGTGGCCTGGCGGGCGTGCCGAACATGGGTTACATGCCGCAGGAGCAGACGAGCTCAAGACGTGGCCGTGTATGTTCTCCATCGTTGCCCGAGCCGTGTCCTGAAGGTGTATATGCTGACAAGAGTAACAGAGATGAGCGGTGAGATTTAAAGCGGTAGCCGAGACGGCGAATGAAAAAATATTCTCCATATTGTTTTCTTCTCTTCTTATCTTTTGCCTTGTTTTTTTTTTGGGTCGCCCGTCATGAGGCGGGAGTTATCATCTATTCTTCCTCACTTATTCCAAGACGCGAAGGGTTCAAGGACGGAAAGGACGAGAAAAGACAGCATCGGACGAGAGAAGAAGTGAGTGCAGACAGAAAAGAAAAGACGCCGTTTTCGGACGGCTAGGTCAGCAGTGCAAGGGACATGGTGTGTGCATGTGCGTGTGCGTGAGAGGTTTTGGGGAGCGGATGGCGGCGGGAAGGCGAAGAAGAGAAGGGTCAGGGGAGTTGAACGAGCTCGGGCAAGGCCGTTGCTCGATATGACTGTTTTTTTTTTTTTTTTTTTTTTTGCTTCCTTTTTTGATGTCTATTTTCTTCCCTTTTATACGTGACTGCAGTCGAGGCTCGAGAGCCAGCGATGACTTGGGTGATGGCTCTATGAGGCTTCATGAGTTTCAGTAGGTAGGTAGCTTTCGCTTTCGCTTCCGTACGGCGTAGCGAGACGAGAGGGAAGGGGGGAAAGGGCAGATGATAGGAACGAAGGAAGGAAGGAAGGAGGCAGGGTTAGATTAGGAAGAAGGTAGGTACGATAGCGTCACGTGGAGAATGAAATAGGATTTAACATGATACGAAGAGTCCGAGTTGGAAAGGAGGCGAGGATGAGGATAAGGATAAGGATGATGATGAGGAGGAGGAGGAGGAGGAGGAGGATGAGAATGCCCCGTTCTTCATCTTGTACGGATACAAAGACTTTACAGATGATATACCCCTCCCCTCTACTATTCTAAACAAAGAAGAGTGTACTCCATTCTCTTTCCCCCTTTACCTTCTAGAGTGCGACAGAGAGAGATAGAGAGAGAGCAGCTTATAATTAACGTATATCCTCATCTCCTTCCTTACTTTATATCTTTACGAGGTTGTGATATACATGTATAGGAGAGTATGGATAAAAAAGACCTCTTATCGAAATAAAACCAGAAAAAATACATTTTTTTTTTGGCTTTTTTGAAGAACAAAAAAAAAAAAGAAAAAGAATATTGCGATTGCTCGCGGGGATAATGTAGATAGAGGTTGTGTTGTGTTGTCATCTTGTCCCAAGGGAGACGAAATCGCAAGAATATTGATATTTGATATCAGAGACGGAGAATTTGGGGAAAAATCAATAAGATTGAGATAAGAATATAAAAAAAACCGACCAAGAAAAGGGTAGAAAAGAAAGAAAGAAAAAGGGGGGGGGGGGGCCGCGAAACAAAAATCATTCGAGGTCCATGGAACCCTCTGCGTGATCAACGGTAGAAGGAGGCGTGGGTTCGGCGAGGGGCTGTGGAAGAGGGACGATGCCATCTCCAGCACCCTCTCTTCCTCTTCCTCCTCCTCCTCCTCCTCCTCCTCCAGCAGAAGCAGAACAAGGTTTTTCCTCTCCCTCGTCTAGCATGCTCCGTATCTTCTGACCCATGGCCTCCATCTGGGCTAACAGGGCGCCGAGACCTTTCTTGTCCGAGGCGGAGAGGCGACCCTTTGCTACGTTGTCAGCGTTCGTCTTTGCCATGAGGGAGACGACGTTGTCATCGGCCACGGACTGAAAGAGGAGAGAGACATCAGCATTGTACCTTGTTTGCTTTCAAATAGGAGGAAACAAATAGAGAAGAGGAATGAAAAAAAACTCACGAGAAGGGCAGAAGTCAGCTGCTCGATTCCATCCGTCGGTCTCTCCCGCAGGCTGACGAGCGTGAGAGACAACTGCATCTCTTCCAGGCTGCGCTCGAGCGTAGAGCCGGCTAGCGGTCCATCGTGGACGGGCTGCGACGAAAACGGGCAAGGCACCCGTCTGGGTTCGTTCCGTCGCGGTCCGTAGCCAGCGCCTTGGCGACGTAGCCTATGGGCAGAAGAAGAAAAAAGGGACAGATGTTAGCAGGGTTCGACCAACAGAAAACAAAGAGAAGACGGGGACTTCGTACTGTTCGATAAAGTCGAGCACGATACCGTGAGACGCCAGCTTGTACGTCCGTCCAAACGACGAGGCGTCGGGCCATCCCGATCGGTCCACCTCGTCGGACCAGTCGATTTCGATGTGTCCGTTATTCTTGAGACCGCGTGTCAAGGCCGGCGTCACCGGCTGGCTACCCTTGATCCTGCGGAAACGGTGGGCGGGCGCCAGCCTAGGCACCTGCGACAGCACGTCGTCGACGTGGGCCGGGCAACGCCACGTCTTCAGCACGGGGGGCACGGCCAGGGGCGGGTCGAGGCAGTCGAGGTGCCAGTGAAAGGGGCACGCGCTGCAAGTGATGATGGCTCGGATCCCGGCGGTGGCGGGTTTCTGGCAGGCGTGGCAGAGGACGGCTTGACCGTCATCGCGCTGCTTGAAGAAGTCGGGCAATTCGTCGTAGCCAGGGCGTTTTCTGCGCGACGTGAGTTTAGCTCTGTGAGGGAGAGAGGGGAGGGGGGACAAAAAAACGTACTTGGTGGTCGTGGCCTTGGGCGGGACAACCTCCTCATAGTCCCCATCGGCGCCGGCCCTGACGCCCTCGAATCGATTCTGCACCTTGGCAGGAAGGCTGAAGGCGCGGGGGATGCACTTCTCTAGGTTGTTGAGTGCGCTGGCGAAGATGCCCTTGTGGACGGGCACGCGCGAGGGAAACCGGCGAATCAGGCACTCGTTACAGTACCACTCGTCGGGCAGACGGTCCGACTGCACCATGTCGACGCATTCGAAGTGGAAGGATCGCGGGCAGCCGTCACAGCAGACGACGTCGCCGGCGTTGCCGCAAGCCGAGCAATACTCGTCATTGTCCGAAGTCTGGGGTGGAGCATCTCGTCAGAAGAGAGGTCAAAGAGGTTGAGGCGAAGGGGGAAAAAGAGCATCGTCATCGGCAAGAGAAGGCGGAAAGGGCAAGACAAGAAAAGAAGAAAAAGAAAAGAAAAGGAGAGGAGGGGGGTGGAAAAAGAAGCGAAAAGAAAAGACTCACATGATCCTTGTTGGCCGCTCCGGCCGCGTCGGTGACGGGACGCGGAACGCCTGCAGCGGTGCCTCCCTTTTTCTTGACGGGCCTGTTCGGGGAACCGTGTCAGCTAGGTACGTCGGAACGGGAGGCGTGTCGAGGGAGAGAGATGGGAAGAGGTGGGAGGGGAGAGGATGGGAGGGGCAAGAGACAGAGAAGGGGGCAATGGAAAAAAAAAGAGAGAGATAGAATGAAACTGACGAGGTCTTGACGCGCAGGCCAGTTCGCTGCTTCTTGGCAGGTCGCGGCGTGGCGGCGCGAGAGCCATCAGCGGCGGCGGCGGTGGTGGTGGCGGCGTCATTGTTGTGGTCGTCGTCATCGTCGACCTGCCAGGAAAAGGCAGCCGGCGATTCGACAGAAGGCCGCCTCTTCTTGGCAGACCGGGTGGCGCGGGTGGTGGGAGGAGGCGCGACGACGATGCGGCGCGGACGACGGGACGCGGCGGCTGCGGCGGAGGCAGGGGCGGCGGCGGCGGCGGCGGCGGCGGCGGCGGTAGGGGCGAAAGCGGCAGAGACAGAGGCGGAGACGACGGGTGCAGAGGCAGGGGTAGAGACAGAGGTAGAGGCCGAGGCGGCCAGCGGAGGCGGAGTGGCGAGGACGGCCCTGACGGCGCTCTCGCGGACGCCGTGGCCGTTGGTGACGCGACGGGCGTGGCGACGACGGGCAAAGGCTTCGTCCGGGCTGGCGCTCCGCGTCTCTCTCTCTTCTTCGTCCGCCATGGGGGGCGCAGGGGGCGGAGGGCCGCCGCGGGCTCGCGTGCGACGGACAAGGGTGGGAGAGTTTGATTCAGAGCCCTGGCGGGGCGGCTGATGGCGCTTGGGCTCCGGCTCCGGCTCCTGCTGCTCCTGCCGCTCCTTTTCCTTTTCCTTTCCCTCGACTTCCTCCCGGCCCACGACCTGCATCGGCGCCTCCTCGTCCTCGTCTTCTTCCTCGACCGGACTAATGGCTCTTACTTCCGGCGACGAAAGACTCATGGCCGACGAAAGCGACGACATGCTAGAGGCCGAGTTGCGTCGGCCGACTTTGCTGCTGCGTGGCGTCCGCACCATGACGACGGCACCGGTCGACGACGTCTTGGGTCTCTTGGCCGCACGCTCCTCCGTCTCGTGGTCCGTCTCGTCGCCGTTTTTGCTGTTGATGTTGATGTTGTGCCTGTCCTCGTCGTCTTCGTCATCGTCGTCGTCGTCGGCAGGGCGGCGCCGCAGTAGTAGTGCGGCGTAAGGAGCTGGTTTGGCCTTGTGCGGGCTGAAGCGGCTGTTTGTCGTAGGCGGTTCAAAGTAGTAGCAGCCCTGATTGTCGCGCTTTCCCTCGCGCTTCTTGGCCTCGACCAGGCGGCCAAAGCGGTTGCGCGTCTCAGCGTCGGCCGTCTGGCGAAAGACGTCGTCGACCATGGCAACAAAGTCTGCGTCGTCGCAGCGCTCGTCGTACAGGGTCCTCAGCGCCCAGGCGGTCGGGTAGCGGTAGTGCCGGAGAGCCTCGTCGACGGCAGCCTCGACCACCTTGTCAGTGAACTCGCGCTCCTCCGGCTCGACGGGCGGCTTCTTGCTGGGCGACGGCGTCTTGGCCATGATGACGGATGCCTCCGGTGTTTCTTCGTCTCTCCTCAGCTTCCTGCTGGGCAGCGACGCCCGGGTGGACCGTCTCCGCCTGGTAGTGTCCAGCTCCGGGCCTTGGTCGGCCTTGGCCTTGGCTTGCTCTGCCGGAGGTTGAGGGGAGGACGGCGAGGGCGAGACCTGAGGAGTCGGCTTTGCCGATGGCCGCAGGATGATCTTGCGCACCGCCGACCCTTCAGCCGGCGCCGTCGACTTCTTGGACTTGGGCATCGTGCCCAAAGGCGCCATGTTCTCCAGAACGCCGTATCGCACAAGTCCGGCTTCTTCAAAACTGGCCTTGCTTTGGACCGACGGTTCTAGCCACCGAGCCATCAGCGCCCTGCTGCCTTCATTGCCTCCACTGCTGCCCCAACCAGGCTGCGCAGGGCTGGAATAGCGTGAGGCGGAACGCGAAGCTCTCGTGTTGGACGAGATCATCGCAAGGCCAAGAAAAAAAAACAGGGGGGGGTGTTGTGAGAGAGAGGGGGGGGAAGGAGGCGGGGAGGAGGGGGAGGGGCGAGAGGGGGGTGGGCGGGCGGCGGCGAGAAGAGAGAGAGGGGGGGGAGAAATCAGAGGCGCGCCGAGATGCACAGAGACCCTCCCCCCAGAATAAGAGAGCGCGTCCAAGGAGAGGGGGGGAGCCGAAGAGGAAAAAGTCGATGACAGCAGATCCGCAAAGGGTAGAGGAAGAAATAGCTGTCCAGAGTGAGTGAGAGACCTGAGGCGTCCGGAAAATCTGAGGCTGTCGTCTCCTTTGACGATGGAGGAGGAGAGGAGAAGGGGGGGGGGGGGGGGGGGGGCGGTGAAGACTGCTTGCTGCTTGATGGTTCCAGGGGACTTTTTTTTTTCTTCTCTCGCTCTCACTCTTTCCTCTCTGTCTCTCTTCCTCACTTTCACACAGTCTCTCTCACTCACTCACTCACTCACTTCCGTCTGTCTCTCTCTCTCTCACTCTATCTATCCGTCGGACGTCAGCGTCTTGCCCTGGAAGAGAGAAAAAAAAAATCTCTGGAAAGGCCGCTTCACCTCTCTTTTTTTTTGCAATGGGTGTGATCTGTTGTGTGCGAGCGAGCGAAGAGAGCGATAGCTTCCTCTCCTTCTTCTTTAGAAAGCAAACTTCAAGTCGAGAAGGGGACAAATCAATAATAAAGGAAGACGGGTTGAAGAGAGAGAGAGAGAGAGAGAGCGAGGAAGAAAGAGAGAGAGAGAGAGAGAAAGACTGCGCGCGCGCGCCGGTGGGCGGAACATGAACAGCCTTTTGAGAGAAGAGGAGCCTCAGAAAGCTGACCAAGGGGCGGCCAACCAGAGCGCACCTCCTCCGTGCACAATTCACGCCCTCGCTCCCTGCTCTGCTCATTCACACTTCACTTACTCGCTTGTCATGTTTGTCTGTCCATCATTTTTTTTAATTCAGACTCTCTCTCTCTATCTAGGTAGGTATCCATCTTTGTTAGGTAGAGTAGACAGCTATTCGTTTTCTCTTCACCAGTGTTTTCTTTTCTTTCCTTTGGCCCCCCCCCCCTGTTTGCTCCCAACCTTTTGCCCCTATACACCCCTAACAAACCCCCCCCTAAACCCCTCTCCTGAGGCTCTCGCTGCTGTCCCTTTTCTTTCCCCCCCTAAACCCCTACAAACATGCACCTACTACCTGCTGCTACCGCTACCTTTACCCCTTGGCCATCTCTCCCATTCACAGTCACCATCACAGCCACTCAAACAAACCACCAACCGCCGCCGCCCCCCTCTTTGAGGCCTTGTCTGTCTTCGCATCTTCCTCCGTACATACATATCCGTACTTACCTACTACATCATCATAAACCCTTCTTCATCCGCCACCACGTTTGATCATCACCGCCTACGCCTCGGCTGCCTACCTCGACATGCAAACGCTTCTGCTCGAGAGGCCCTTTTTTTCCTCTTTTCGTATCGCTCCACCAACTCTGCCTCAACCCTCTCTCCCTGCGTCAAGATTCTTAAGAGGCCACAGCAACACAAGGTCTCGATAACGCTCTCGCGATACACCTTGCCTTGGACTACCTACCTGCTTACCCAGACTGCTTGCTTTGCCACGGTCGCTTTCCCCCTTTCGTCCGCCCACCAAACTCGGTACCTATGCATATGCCCTCTCTCTCTCTATATCTCTCTCTCTCTAATCTTCGCTTACCTCCGAGTCGTCGTCGTCGTCCGACTCCGCCTCCTTCTTGGCCGGCTTCTTCTTCTTCTTACCCTTGCTCTTCTTCTTTCCCGTGTTCCGCGACAGGGGCTGCTCCAGTATCTTGAGAATCTCCTCGTCCGTAATCTTCTTGTCCGACTTGTACTTGCTCACGTCCAGCGCCGGCGGACCGCCGAGCTTGGTGATGCCGTTCTTGGTAATGGCTGATGAAACGCCGTCAGCATTTCTCTCTCCCTTCTCCCCTTGCAAACAAGTCTCTCAGCTTACCGATGGTGGTCAAGAGTCTGGCGACAGGAGCATTGTCCTTGTCGGCCACCAGCTCGTACTGGTGAAAGACGTTGCCACGCACGCACTCGACCACGCCCGACTTGGCGTCACGCTCGTCGTCGAGCTGCCGAAGACTAAAGGGAAAGGAGCCAAACTTCTTCTGCACCTCGGACAGGATCTTGCGCGACGTGGGGCGCTTGAGACCGTACGTCTGCGTCGTGCGCCGGTGGAGCGTCGGCCGCTGCTGGAGCATCTTGACCTTGCCAGTCCCCAGGCTGACCCCCATCTCGACACCCCACACCTCGGACGTGGCCGGGACGCCTTCGCCCTTGGTGCCCTCGACGGGGGCGAGGACGATTTTCTTGGGTCCTTCGATCTCGTTGCGGTCAAAGAGCCACGAGGTGGTGCTCTCGACCAGGTGGCAACCGTAGCTATCGCACACCTTTTCCAGCAGGCTCGTTATCTTGGCTTGCGTCGGCGGCTTCTGCGCAGTCGCCTTGGCCTTTTCCTCGTCCGTCCCCTGTGTCAGCAGGCCCGGAGGCAGCATGAGGCGCAAGAGAAGCTCATTGGCGTAGTAGGTGGCCAGCATGAGATCGGCCGGACGGCCAGTCACCGGCTCGGCCGCCTTGTCTTTGGGCGCGGCGAGGATGGTGTCGCAGACAATGGCACCGAAGCCATCGATCTGGGCTCCCAGCTGGATCTTGATGGGCTCACCGGCCTGCACCTCGACGGCGGCCTCGCTCTCGTCCGACTTCAAGGGGGTGTATGGCGTGACATACGAGGCGGGCGAGACCGTGGTCGGATGGGAGAAGCCTTGCCTGCCGTCAGCCACCGGGCTGCGTTTCGTGATTCTTTGATAGAGAGCTTGCCTTTGGTGACCTTTTTGCCTCGGTAGACCTTGGCGATCTCATCCTCGATCAATTTGTCGCCCTTTTGGCAGATGTCGACGATTTTCTCGCCGGGCACGCAGAGCTCAGCCACGGCAGAGAGGACCTTTTCGGCGATCTGACCAGCCGTCTTGTATTTGGTCAGAGTGTCGGGGTTACTGAGAGAGTAGTCTGTGGGCGGCGGGGGGGGAAGAGGGGTAGTAGAGATTGGGCTGTGTGTGAGCATGCATGTAATGCGAGAAGAAGAAGAAGAAGAAGAAGAAGAAGAAGACTTGAACGCATATAAATCAAACGGGCTTTTCCTCACCGACAGCTTCCTTTTCCTCCGACATGGTGGGCAGATGATGGTTCGGAGCAAGAGCAGAAGCTGTGAATGGTATCGAGAGAAAACAACCCAAAGGAGGGCCTTTGTTGATTTACGATGGCGGGCCGCGATGATTTTTGAAAAAGGAGAGAGAAGAAACCCCCTCTTCTTCCCCACGGCTTGGTGGTTGCGTGCGGGAGGCAGGATGGCGGGGGGAGAGGGGGGTTGTGTTAGACTTAGGGTATAGATTGCCCTGATACTGTACAGACTGGGGACCAATAGCAGCGTCTGCACAGTTTTATCTTCTATCGTACTGTACTAGAAAGGCAAGCTGAGGGAGGTGTCTATTTGGGAAGCCTAGGAGGCACTTTGCGAGCTACTGCGGACCCACTTCTGTCAGAATCCACGAAGGATAATGCCGGGATCGGAAAGTCACGTGTAAGTATACGAGAGAAAAGTACGAGGAAATATATAAGAGTATAAACGTAGGTATATATATAATAGAACTATAAGCTCTAAAGTCCTTAACTAATAGTCGGAAGACCTTAAATATATATATAATCTAATCCTTATCCGTAAGAAAAGCTCTAAGGGCTCCTAGCTATTATTAAGAGAGAAAAGTAGTTATTACTAGGGTAATAATTCTTTAATATCTTAGTATTAGAGATTTCTTATAGAATTCTTCGTATTATAGTAGGTTATATAATATCGACTAGGTCCTTCCTTTTTAATATACCCCCGTAGGTTTCCTAATACTAATTTAGGAACCTAGAGTAAAAGGAAAGGAGGGATATAATTAAGTAAAACTATTATAAGATTTTTTATCGGAGTCGATTATAGCTATTATTATTATATTTATACTATTATTAGTTATTATAGGTTAGTATATTACTCTTTAAGCCTAAGGTATTTACCTATTATAAATTCGTTTATTTAATCCTATAAGTATTTCTTCCTCTTTTTCTTCTTTTTATCTTTACCTTTATTACTACTATTATTATTATTACTTTTAAGGTTAATTCCCTAGGGTAATTATAGCCTATAAGTTTATTATTAATTAGTATATATATAGAACTATTTTATTAGTATAGCTAACGATTGCCTAATTATTATAAAAATACTATCGGGTTTTAATAATAATAGAAGCGAAATTCTATTAGTATTATACGATAATACCGTTTATCTAGAGGACCTAAGCGTTATAATACCCCCTACCCCGACCGATTCGGCCGGAGATCCTTATACTATAAACGTCGATAATAACGACGATAATAATAGTATTATCGAGGATACGCCCCGTTACTAAGCTATATATTTAATAATTTTCTTCGGAGTATTTAAAACTAACCTAGTATATAGCGCTCTAAGCCTATTATCGTACTAGGAGAATTACGGGATTAGCCGTATACTATTTACCTCTCGTATAATATAGAATACTATACGTAGGCTAGGTCCTTTTAGGCTAAGTCCTACGCGGAATATACCTAGAAGGGGTATAAATACGAAAACGGGCCTTTAGTCCTCCGAGATATTATAGCTATTTAGAATACGGCTATAGTATTTATAGGGCTAGAGGGCTTATTAACTAAGTCTAAGGAAGAATATTATAAGTTATTCTTCTCTACTACTTCCGCCCTTCGTTATCTATAGGTCCTAGAGGTAATAGAATTTATTCTTCGGTAAGAATTTTAATATTCTATAAGATTTTATTAGTATTTAGTTATTAATTTCGTATAATAGTATTACTAAGAAAACCCTCTTAGGCCGTATTCTAGTCGAGGCCTTTATCCTAGCTAAAGAAGTCGGGGATAACGATAATACTAACGATAACGATAATACTAACGATAATAATAACGCTAATAACGATAATTCCGACGAAAATAAGGGGGATAATAAGGTTAATAATAAGGCTATTATTAATAATAGCGAGAATATTACGGGTATACCTAGCTTTATAGCCTTTACTACCTTCCTTATAGGGCTTAAGGAATAGGTTTCGACTTTAAAGACCCGGATAAAGACTAAGTCTACTATATTCTAGGCGGAGTTCGCCGTAATTCGCGCGGAAAATACGCGGGAAAAGAAAAAGGGGGCGACTCCAGCGCTAGCTATCCCGAAAGGCTTACGTAAAAGGGGAGTATTTAGGGGCGGGAGTTCGTTAAAGAAGAGGGCTAGGGTTTATAGGAATTAATTCGTATACTTATTTTTATACTTATTCGTCTATATTTTATAATTCCTCGTAATTTATATTCTATAAATCCCTTATATTAATAGTAGGAATTATTTTATCCTACTTATCTAATAGTAACTTAATATCTTCTAAACCTAATTTTTATATTAGCGCCTTAAATAATACGTTTTAAAGGGGTTTCGTAAGGCTATTTATAACTATTATATTAGTCGGCGTATATACTATACGAATTATCCCCGCTATTACTTCTTATTATAATTAGTAGTTATAAATATCTATATATTTAAGTCGGGTTTATAGCTAGTATACCTCCTTATTAATAATACTAACCGTCTAAGTATTATTATATTAGATAATAATTCTAGTATTATCGAGCTCGACCGATAGCTCCTATAGTAATTAACTAGTAAATATCGATTCTTTTATAGCCTACGAGAGGGCTAGGAGCTCTGCCTTTATTATCGACGTTATTATTATCCTTTATTTATTTATACTCTAGGTAATTATACCTCCGAATAGCCTAATTATATAGGCTTATAAGCTATATTAGTCTAGGTTATCTATAAAGAACGTATTACTCGCTACCTTAAGATTATTATTACCCCTAAAGGTAAGGCTTAAGTCCTAAGTAGATTTTAGGTAATAAAGTACCCGATTAATTACTTTATAATAATCGGGTCCCGGATTCCTATTATATCTCGCTAGGCGAGATATAGTAAAAGTAATATTTAGTTAGGTTATAATAATAGTAAATATAGTAAACCCGATCTTCTTCTAATAGCTTAGAGTAAATTAGTAGGAGGATTATTTATTATAAATTATTAGGGGAATTATACTTATAGGGGTTTAATATACTCCTTTTTTATCCGCGAGTTCTATAATTTTATTAATATATACTCTTTAAAAGAGCTATATTTTTCGCTAGGATTAATCTCGAAGGACTTATAGTCCGATAAACTAGCGAATAGGCTACCTACCTATAAGGATATATTTCGTCTAGAGTTCTTTCTATATTTAAATACTTAATTCCGATAATTCCTTAATATATCCGAAGGTAATATTATTTATATAAAAGAAGACGAGTACTCTCTCTCGTATTATATAATAGGGTTCGCTTAGAATTCGTCGGAAACCTATATTCTATAGGGTATTTATAAAATACCTATACTATAGGAGGGGGGACTTCCTAAGCCTATAAAGTACTCTTTTTAAGCGTAGGATATATCTAGGTTTTATATATTCTAGGGGTATATATATAAATATATTTTCGTCGAGTAGCGTATTAATAAACGTATTTACCGCGTTATACTAGGTTAACTCTAGATTAAATTTTACTACTACTATAATAAAAGTATAGAAACTTCTCGCGGTAAGAGTTATCGTATAGGTTTCTTC
Source organism: Ophiocordyceps camponoti-leonardi (nom. inval.) (assembly GCA_003339455.1). Taxonomy (NCBI): domain Eukaryota; kingdom Fungi; phylum Ascomycota; class Sordariomycetes; order Hypocreales; family Ophiocordycipitaceae; genus Ophiocordyceps; species Ophiocordyceps camponoti-leonardi. Next base: position 304,312 of record PDHP01000019.1, on the reverse strand, counting down.
TTTAGTAATAGGTTATTAATCCCCGCGTATAATTACCCGGGCTTTATATTTAATTAGTCTATTATTCTTATTAAATTTATATACGTATACTTATTTATACCCGATTACTTTCTTTATAGCGCTTCGGGAAGGGATTTTATCCTACGAGTCCGAATATTCTTTATTATAACTCTATAGATAATTTACTTTAGCGTTAAGAAAGAGGGCTTTAAGTAGGTATTTTAATATTTATATATAGTATTTTAGGGGAGGAAGAAGGTCTCCCTATTTAATTCCTTTCGCTATAATTAGTCGAAGGATTATCGCCTTATCGACGAATTTCCCTATATTTAAGTTTTTAGCTATTAAGCCTACGAGTATACTAGTATAAAAGGCCGTATACTACGTATTATATACTAGAGTCCGAGATTATTATAATTAATTACCCTAATTAAGGTAATCTAGTACTCTTTATCCTTATTATTAGCCGACGTTATTAGGTAATCCCTAGCTAAATCCCTCGGGTATCCCCTTAGAATCTCGCTAGTTTTTTCTTATACCCGCTATTATTACCGCGAATAAACTCGTAAGGGGAGTCCCTAAAGGGGTAGGGTATTTTATAGTCGAGGATAATTCCTTCGTACTATACCCTTCGACTATAGGAGCGTTTACTTAGGGCTCTTTAGTAGGAATTTCTTAGTAATCCTCTTATCCTTTTACTTAGGGGATAGAGGTTTTTTACTCCGAATCTTTATTTCGGGTATTAGGGAGGTTATTAATATCGATTATTCTTCTAGAGTCTTCCTTATTTTCTTCGGGTTAAGGTTCTTTAATCCGCGGATTATTTACCTTATAGTCTAGGAGGGTAATCTTTATTAAAATATCTATAATAGTTCTCGGGTTAGTCTCCTATAGACTATCCTTAATATTATTAATACTCCCTAAGAAGACTTATCTTTCGTCGAAGATTATATCCTATATAGCTATAATCTTATTTTCTATTAGTATTTAGATTCGGTAAATATTTAAGGAATTATAGCCGATTAAGTACTCTATTTATACTTTTAGATCGAATCGTTATAGCTTTTTCGCTCCTACTTTCGTATCTATCGTTATTATATAAGCCCTATAGCCGTATACTCGAAGGTAGTTAAGGTATAGCTTCCGCTTAAAAACGTATTTAAACGGAGTTTTCTACTTATTTCTATACTAGGGCGTACGATTATATAGGTATACTATAGTCTAGAAAATCGTATACTAGAAAAGTATAGGAAGGTTTCCTTTTATAGTTTACGCCTTCGTTTTAAGGACTCCTCCGACTCTCTTAGCTCTATTATTTTATTCCTAAGTATATAAAGCGGAAGGTTTAACCTCGATACTTCTTCTTATAAAAAAACGGTATATTTCCGGCTTAAGAAGAACCTTTTTATTATACTTAATTATACGGACTTTAAATAAGTATTAATAAATAAAATAATTAAACGCTAACTCTAGGGCGCTAAGAAGTTATAGTTACTTCCGATCTTTAAGATAATAATCCTAAGTAAAACCTAATACCCTATTTATAATTAGTATAATAGATTTAAAACTAGTAGAATTAGGTTTAAAATTATAGAAATTAATCGTAAGGGTATTTCCCGGAGTTTCTAAATAGTCTTATAATTTCCGGCTTATTTAGTAGGTAATCTTAGCTATAGTATAGTTCTCGTACTCTATAATTATTATACCGTCTTTCCCTTATAACTAAATCCGAATACTACTATAGCTATTTAATATATATTATAATACTTATAGGCTAGGGTATCCGAGTCGCTAATACTAAATAGAAACTATCGATTTTCGCCCTTTCCTAAATATTATAGAATTATAGGTATTTTATCGGGTATAAAAAGCTATAGGGTTATTAGTAGATTTTCGGTATTTAAGGATAAATTAATTATAGCGAAAGTAAATATAAGCTAGAATTATATTTAATTTTATTTATAATACCGATTATCTATAATTCGGGGTTTTATCCTACTAAATACCCTTTTTATAGAGTAATTAGTAGGATACTAGGTTATAAATAAAATTTTAATAGTATATAATATTCCGGAATTAAAGGGTTATTTTTCTATTACTTATTAAGACTCGGAGGTTAATAATTCCATACCCCTATATAGGGACTTAATTATCCCCTACCTATATAAAATCTCTATTATTTAGTATATAGAAATTAGAAAAGCGTAAAATATTATTAAAAATATAAATCGTTATACTTAAATCTAGGATTATAGAGTAATATAAGGGATAATCCGTAGATAAAAATACGGTACCTAGATCTTTAATATAAAAAAAGCTCGGGGTATACCCCTTTTTACTAATAGGATAAGAAGAAGAAGACTTATTTTTACTATTCTTAGACTATTCTACTCCTCCTTTCGCGAGGTTCTCCTACGCCCTTTTTACGGTTTAGGTATTCTTCTACTAGTCGGGTAGGTTATTACTAAGCCTAAAGTATTATTCCCTTAGGTATATATTAGATCTATATAAAAGGTAAGGAGGATATTTTCCTTCCTTAGTCATTTTATTACCGTTATTATTACGGTGCTTTTATCCCCTTAGTCCTCTCTTTCGAGGGTTCTTTAGGGGGTTATTATTATACCCTTTATTATTAGGATTATTCTACGTAGGGATTTTATTAGTAGGTTTATTATTCTTCTTACCCTTATATTTCTTTCCCTAGAATAAGGGGAATACCCCTTTTTCTATTCGGGTTATATTTTTAGTATTCGGAATATTATTAAGTTTATTAGTAAAATTACTAGTAAACGTATAAATATTAAAATCCGGGTCCTTATTTAGCTTCGTCTAATAGAAGACTCTAGCCTAGGTCTATAGGTATTCGACCTAACCTATAGCCTAAAGGAACTCGGGAACCTAGGTTTTAGTATTTATAACCTATAAAAAGTCCTCGTATTAGGCTATCTTTATAACTTAAACCTATAAGTCGAACTATATATACTAGTTTTTTAGCGGGGTATTCTTAATATCGATAAGTATTATATATTTATTATAGAGTAAGCGGTAAATCTTCTTATTTAAGGTAATAGTCTACTTTTTTAACTTAGCGTATTATTCTTATAAAAATTAGCCGGGAGTCTAGTAGTAAACCTTAAGGTAGTACTACTTAACTATTATATATATTTAAAGCCGAATCTTTTCTATAGCCTTTTTCTTCTTAGTCTAGATTCTATACCGCTTATTATATATATTCTAGTATATCTACTATTCCTAAATCTTTTAGTCCTTCTCTATATTATTAAGATTTTTATCGGGGGTAGGATAGTATAATTCCTCTAGCTCTATAGGAAACTCTTCTTCCCCTATTAACTACTTCGTAAATCCGGTATTATCGACTTAAGTAAGGAAGGCTATATTCTAGGCTTTCTAATCGGTCTTCGAGCTAAGCGTAATATTCTATTTAGTTATAGTAGTTAATATTTTATTTATAAGGAATTTTCGGAAACCCGGAATTAGTATTAAGTCGAAAATAGTTTAAAATAATATAGTTTTTAACTATTAGAATCTACGAAGGATAATACCGGGATTAGAAAATTACGTATAAGTATACGAGAGAAAAGTATAAGGAAATATATAAGAGTATAAATATAAGTATATATATAATAGAATTATAAGCTCTAAAATCCTTAACTAATAGTCGGAAGACCTTAAATATATATATAATCTAATCCTTATCCGTAAGAAAAGCTCTAAGGGCTCCTAGCTATTACTAAGAGAGAAAAGTAGTCGTTACTAGGGTAGTAATTCTTTAATATCTTAGCGTTAGAGATTTTTTACGGAGTTCTTCGTATTATAGTGGGTTATATGATGTCGACTAGGTCCTTCCTTTCTAACAACTTCTATTTCCCAGCCTACCCTACAGCACATAAGGGGGGTAAAATCCTACTACTATTAAACTCGCGGCACGTCGTCAGGCGGTTGAGGTCAGGGTACTCGGTAGTTCCGCACTTGGCCCGGCGCATCCGCCGTACCAGGTACTCAGATCCAACAAAATCCTAAGAACCTCGTCTCGTCTCGTCTCGTCTCGTCTCGACGGCGGATGGACAGACAGACAGAGAGACAGACAGAGAGACAGGCAGATAACATAAAGCACAATCATATCGCCTCGCCACCATGGCCTCGGCCTCGGCCTCTGCGCCTCCTTCTTCTTCCTCCTCCACAGCCTCGCCACAACAACCACCACCACCCTCCTCTTCTCAACTGCAACAACAGCAGCAGCAGCAAGCCGACGGCGGCGGCGGCAGCAGCGGCGCGACGCAGGTCCACGACGCGTCCCAAGCAAAAATGCCCGTCCGCACCAAAGAGTCGTTCAACCGATACCTAGTCGATCGCTACGTCACACGCGACGCCCTCGCGGCCGCCGCCCAAGTGCAGCAGAGTCAACATGCGCGAAAGACGTCCCAGGAGATGCGAGAGCGGGCCAACGAATACCGCTCGCTCAGAAACGAGTACAAAGCCTGGTTCCCCCCGTCGCGGCTCTTCGGCGAAGGCTACAGCGGCTTCGGAAACGGCTTCACGGAGAATCAGGCTCAGACGCCGACGTCGCGCATCGTCTATCCCTCGCAGAAGCCTCGGCCGGGACGACGCACGACGCCGGCCCTGAAGTACTCGCGCAAGGACATGCTCAGACAGGCTCAGCAGCACGAGGAGCTGGTGCCGCTGCGGCTCGAGGTCGAGTGGGACAAGATCCGGCTGCGGGATACCTTCACTTGGAACCTTCACGAGCGCATCCTTCACGTCGAACTCTTCGCCGCCCAGCTGGTCGAGGACATGGGCATCAAGCCGCCGGCCGCCCAACCGGTGTACGACAGCATCGTGCAACAGATGCGCGAGCAGCTCAACGAATTCTATCCCTTCGCCTACTCCGACGAGGACGCGCTCGATCCGGAGCTCCCTTACTCGGCTTACAAAAACGACGAGATGCGGATCCTCATCAAGCTCAACATCACGATCGGTCTGCACACCCTCGTCGACCAGTTCGAGTGGGACTTGAACAACCCTTCCAACTCGCCCGAGGACTTCGCCGCCGCCATGTCGCGCGACCTCTCCCTCAGCGGCGAGTTCACGACGGCCATCGCCCACTGCATCCGCGAGCAGTCCCAGCTCTTCACCAAGAGCCTCTACACCGTCGGGCACCCCTTCGACGGCCGGCCCGTCGAGGACTCGGACCTGGTCTCGGCCTTTCTGCAGACGCCCCTGCCCAGCGTCTTCCGTCCGCAGCAGCAGGCCAAGGAGTACGCGCCTTACATGTACGAGCTGACGGAGACGGACCTGGAGAAGAACGAGATGGTGCTGTCGCGCGAACAACGACGTCAAAAGCGCGCGACCAACCGAAGGGGCGGCCCGCAACTGCCCGACCTCAAGGACAGGCAACGAACGATCCGCACCCTCGTCGTCTCCTCCGTCCTGCCCGGCGCGGCGCTAGACCTGGAAGAAAGCCGGCTCTATAAGCGAGCGGTCGGCGGCGGCGGCGGCGGCGGCGGCGGAGGAGGTCGCGGCCGACGGGCAGCCCGCGACGGCGGCGCAGGCGTCGAGATTTCCGACTCGGAAGAGAGCGAAGAATCCGCCCCGGAATCGCCCGCGCCCTCACAGTTCGTCACCGTGGGCACCGCCCGTACGCGGGGCATGCGCGGCGCCGCCTCGGCCGCGCAGCAGAGGATGGCGAACCTGGGACGGTCGGAGACGCCCGAGGTCAGCGCGGGGCCGCATCATCATCACGAGACTCGGACGTCGAGACGGTTCAGGGACGAGACGGAGGAGCCGGCCCATCTCATCGTCACCCTGAAGCTCGCGAGGGATAAGCTGCAGAGGATCATGAGGGGGGACTATCGGGATGTGAAGCCGCAGACGCCTTCGTCGTCGGCCGGTCACATCCGAGCTGCCAGCTCGTCCAGTACGGTCCGGGCCAAGGGTCCCCTCCCACCTCCTCTTCCTCCTCCTCCTCCTCCACCACCACCACCAGGGCCGCAGACGTCTTCGTCATCTTCACATCAACCTTCATCCTCCGGTCAGCAGCCGTCTGCCTCGGACGCCCAACAGCAGTCACGTCCCCTACCCCCCGGACAGATTGGCCGTCTGCCTGCGCCCCCAGTAACACCAGGCCAAAGCATCCCCCCTTCTGTGAGCAAATTTTATTCGTCCCCTATTTCCAAACCGTGGCAATAAGCCAACGTCCTCTACGAGTCGTCCCGTGACATTTCTGTTCTGAATCCTTCTACTGACTGACTTTTTCTTTTCCCTCTTTTCCCTTCCGATACAGCCTCCACCACCAGAATGGCTCGTCTCAGCCCTGAAACAGCTTGAAAGACAATACCCCAACGGCGACAAGTTCGAAGCGATAATGAAATACTCCTACCTCGACCCCAAGACCGAGCTGCCGATACAGGGCCAGCCCCTCCCCTCGGGCGTGAAGCACGCCTGGCTGCCTCGTATCCGCTGCCTGGACTGCACCACCAAGCTGTACACGCCGGGGCCGGAGATGACGGCGCACAAGTTTGAGGCTCACCTCAAGTTTTCGGGGCATCGGGAGAGGGTTAAGGCTCGGTTGAGTGCCTCGGCTGCCGCTTCTTCTTCTGGTGGTGATGGTGCGCCTGCTTCTTCATAGATCTTTTTCTTTACCTTTCCTTTCTCTTGGGTTTTTTCTCTTCTTGTTTTGTCGGAAAGGAAAGAGGGATGAGAGGAAGAAGATGAAAAGGCGCTCTTCGCTGCAAGATTTATAAATGTACATCTTTTTTTCTTCACTTTATAATACAGTAGAATGAAGCGGGTTTGGAGATATCTTGAAGGGAAGGTGGAAAGGGGGGAATAGGGGAAGGATGATACAGGGAAATAAGCCCCCTTTGTATGTACAAATACAGCGTTTTCATCTTTCTAGGAGGACTGGGGTATAAGAAGGGGGAAGACAGATCAGGTAGCAGCCATTGCTTCTCTATCATGCTCGAGTAAATAGCTGCTGTATATTCAAAGTAAGCATCAGAGAGAAACAGGGTTCAACTCCTGCTTCTCACCAAGCCAACAACCACGAGATGTGTAAAAATTCACGGCAAGATATCAAAGACGGATATCAAGTACCAATCTGTTAGGACTATAGAAAAAGGAATGGGAATCCTTACACGAGAAGAGAACAAAAAAAAGTACAGAAAGGAATCAGACGGAAAGTTTGACTCAATCGTCGTCGTCATCATCATCGTCATCCTCCTCCTCCTCCTCCTCCTCCGAATCCTCAACAGCCTTCCTCGTCCTCGTCCTCCCAGCTCTCTTCCCAGCCTCAGCCGAAGAAGACAAAGGCTTAGACTTCTTCGTCTTCGCCACCGCCTTCCTCCTACTTCTCGACGAAGGCGCATCTTCCTCATCCTCCGAATCAGGCACCACCTCATCTTCCCCTTCCCCCTCCCCTTCTTCCTCCTCCTCCTCCTTCTCCTCATCTTCAGCATCGACCTCGTCCGAACTATCGCCATCGCCACCACCACCACCATCCGAAGACTGCTCATAGTCCCACACGGCAACACCATCAAGCATCTCCTCCTCATCATCCGCGTCGTCTCTTTCCTTGTAATCCGACACCTTGTGCGCTCGACTGCTCCGTCTACGTTCCGCTTCCGGGATAGACGGCGGCGACGTCGGCGACTGACGACGCTTCTTGGGTCGCGACGACGCCGCCTTTGGCTTCGAAGCTGCCTTCTTCTTATCCTTCTTCGTCGACGTCGACGTCGTTTTTGTCTTCGGCTCCGGTCGATCTTTGCTCGTGGCCTTCACCCGCTTCGCTGCTGGCTCACCCGCGTCGTTATTCATCGACTTGCGTTTCTGCTTTCAGACGTCAACAAACGACAAGGGACCGAAGAGGACCAAAAGTAATCCTCTGCCTACCTTCTTACGGTCCATCGCCCGCAAGGCATCGTCAAGCCTCTCGTCCAGCTCGTCCGGGATGAACTGCTTCTTGGCAATCTGCTGCGCAAGCTCGCTCGACGGCAGGCTGACGTAGAGCCCCGTAGGCAGCCCGACCTTGCCCGGCCAGGCCTGGAAGCTCCAGTTCTTCCTCTCCTGGTACTTGCGGATCACCGCCTGCGCCAGGTCGCTCAGCACGTACAGGTTATCGCTGGCATCCGGGCTCAAGGCGTCCCGCGTCTGCTTGACCCGCTCGGCGTACTTGTAGATCAACGAGATGTTGCCCTCGTTTGCCACGCACATGAGGTAGAAAAAGTAATAGTTTGCGAAATCCGCGAGGTCGTCAACCTCGCTGCTGTAGTCCGGGTGATGCGCCAGTAGGGGAATCAGCCTTCCCATCATGGCCTCCATGACCTGCTGCTTCTTCTCATCGTAGTAGCGGGCCCGTGACCGGATCCAAGTTTCCACCCTGTTCTTGAGCTCCGTCACGGGCTCGAAGGCGACCAGGAACAAGATGGTGTAGAATCTCGCGCGCAGTTTGCCTCGGGTCAGATAGTCCAGCAGCTTCTCCATGAAACCCCGACGGACCTGGAGCTCGCTGTCCTGGACGAGCTCCGCGAGCTTGTTGAAGCTCGCCGGCTCGAGCTGCTCGTCGTACCCCTTTACCGTGCAGAGTTTCAACGTCAGGAGGCCCGCCAGGAGCCGAAGTCGCTTCTTATGGTGCAACGGTGTGTCTTGCGTTTTGCAAAACTCTCCCTCGGCGATGACAAAGTTCATGAGAAGCTTGATGATCGGCTTCACTCGCTCCGCGGCGTCCGGCTCCTCCGCTGCGGCGATGGCCCTGTTGACCAGTATCCTGAGCGAGAGGCACTTCGCCTGAAGCTCCTGGTCCATGTCGGCATCCTGCACCCATGTAGGGTCAGAACCAGCCTTGGCCTCGTTCCGGACCTCGCGTAGGATCTTGTTGATGGTCAGGTCGTCCATTTGCTCGTCCGAGTCGGCGGCGACGGTGGGAGCCCGTCGCTGGAGCTGACTGACGGCGGCCAGCCGGGTGAGGAAGTGCGGAGTGCCGTAGTCCAGATCCTTGACGGCGCTCCTGAGGAGGTTGGTAGCCGTCACCTTGCCGCGGTCGTCGTCCCTGGCGAGGAGGATGTTGACCGCGTACTTGGCACACTTGGGAGGGGTTCCGTAGAGCGCGTAGTTGACGAGCGTCTGTCCGAAGCTCTTACTGCAGTCCACGTCGTTTGGGTACCGTTTCGAATAGGAGGAGTAGGCCCTGAGGATGTCGGCAACGGTCGGATCGTTGCTCCGCTTGGCCGTCGGCGCCTGCTCCGCGATCTCCTTGAGCAGCTCCCCGACGTGAGCCTTGAAGATGTCGGGGTTGCGCTGCGAGATGTCGTTGAGCACCTGGTGGGCGACGCCCCCGAACCCGTCCTTGTCACTCTTGGAGTAATCCATAATCGTCGCCAGGTGACTGCGGTTGAACATGAGGCAGCTCGACCGGTAGAGGAGGGGGATCAGCGTATCCAGGGAGCCCGAAGCCGAGCCGGCCTGCTGGATCTTGGTGATGAGCTCGTGGATGGCTCTCCGCACCGTCTTGAAGTCGCTCTCGGACTCGATGGCGTACTTGACCAGCTGATAGCTGCGCCGGTCGTTGAGCTTGGCGAACTTGAGAAGGTCGGCCCGCACCTTGAGAGGATCGGGGAAGAAGGCGCCGAACCAGTCCAACGTCTTCATCAGGCTCGTCTTGACCGTCTCCTCGCTAACGTCCGTCACGCCGCCGTTGTAGGCCTCGCAATGCTTGATGTAGATGCCGACGGCCTTTGCGAACTGGGGCTGCCGCGCCTGCATGGTGAACAGCGCCTTCTGAGCGGCCTTGTCGAGGGACTTGAGCATGAGGAGGATCCGCTCGGCCCGTATCCTGTCCTGATCGGCCGGCCCGACGCCGCCCTTGGCTTGGGATGATGACTGAGAGGCGTTTTTACTGGCCTTCTTAATGGCTGGGTATTTAAGGGGCACGAGGCACTCATAGATGATTCTGTCGAGGAGAATGTTGAGGTCGGGGTCGTTGGCGTAAAAGGCGTTGATGATACGCGACGGCACGCCCGAGAGACAAGCCGTCACGGCCTCCTGGCCCTCGGCGATCTCGCCGGCGCCCACTGCCCACAGCTTCCCGAGAAGGACCATGGCGTCGACGCGGACGGCGGCTTTCCTGTCACGGCATCTGTCGGCCAGGCTGGCGAAGATGGACCCTTCCTTTTCGACACCGCCCAAGGCGCCGAGCTTGTAGATGACGTCTCTGAAACCGAAGAGCTCGATGGCGTTGACGGACGCCAACCGCACCTTTTCCTCACTGTCGTTGAGCCTCTCCCCGAGCCCCTTGATGAGCTCGGCCTCTTCCTCCCTGCTGAGGCCGATGCCGCCGGCCGAGGTGGAAAGTATGTAACCGGCAGCGGTGACCCAAGCGACGCGAATCGGGCCCGCCTTGTCGTTTCTTCTGCCGACGAAGTTGCGGTAGGTTGCGGCGTGCGTCTGAGCGAAGGATTGTGGCGAATAGGGTCTCGTCAGCACGTTGGCCTCGACAGGGTCCGCCGGTAGTGTCTCGTCCAACAGGCGCAGCGGCGGGTAGGCGGTGGGATCGAGGACCGGCGCGGGGGGGGCACCGGCGGCGCCGATGCCCGATATCATGTCGCCAAGGGTCTCGGTAGCGATCAGTCGCAGATGGACGTTGTCGGCCGATAGCTCGGCGTCCAGCTGGGGTACTACGTTGCGCAGGATGGCGGGGGCGGCACGCCAGAGCTCTCGGATGAGTATGTGAGCCTGGCGGAGGCTCTTTAGGTCCGCCTCGGACGGGCCGGCGTTGGCGTCGTCTTCGTCCGACTCGTCGCCGCCATGGCGATAGTTGTTTGCCTTTGTGGCAAAGCCGGAGGCGTTGAGGATGACGTCGCTAAAGTATTGGCTGACGTAGCGCGACATCTTATCGGCGCACCCGTTGCAAATGTTCTTGGCCATGGTGTAGGCGGGAGGCTCCGTCTTGAGGAGGAGTGTCGTCTGCTTGTCGTGGGCATTCTTGTTGTTGCGTCCTCCTCCCCCTCCTCCTTTTCCTCCCTCTGATCCTCCCGGGGGAGCGGCGCGCAGAAACTGGCTGATGATGGCGTCAATGACGGTAGCCGGGATGCTGCCCGGCGACTCGTCGATGACCTCCATGAGCATCTCGGCCAGTAGGATCTCGACGTCTTGGGCGACCTGCTCGCCACCGGCGGCCTTTGAGCTGGCCGAGACGCCGTCAAAGGCCGAGTTGAAGAGGCGCAGCATGAGTTCGTCTGCGCCGTGGATCTCGGAGATGAGCAATATGCTCTTCACTTCGGTCAGGGAGACGAGAACGTATTTATGCTGGCTGTTGTATGGATTGGTAGGATCGTGTAGGGCGGGCAGGATATCCTTGACGAAGAGCGAAAACATCATCTGCAGGATTCGAGCCAGGTCAGCTACGTGATGGAGTAGAAGGGGAAACAGACGGCGTGCACCTTTAGCTGATCGCCGGTGAAGGGAGCGTCAGGGACGAAGAGGCGCAGCATGTCAACCAAACAGCATGCGGTGTAGGCCTTGACGCCGCGGTCCTTGTGCTGAAGCAAGTTGCGATGGGCAAGGTTGGCGGCGACGGCGCGTAGAGAGTCGAGCTGAACCTCGCCCTGGTCGAAGTCCGCCAGCTCCTTGGATAGCTTCTCGAGCCGACTGACGAGGGTCGCGCTGGGGATGGGCTTGGCCGGTCGCCAGGAGAGCTCCTCGTCGAAGCGCAGGCTGGGCAGCAGCTCCTCTTCGACCATGTCGTCGTCTTCGTTGTTTTCGTCGGCGCCGGCGCCTCTTCGCGAAGGGCGCGGGTCTGGCTCTGGAGGAGGAGAGTTGACGACTTGATTGCGGGCTTGACCGTCATCCTCGTCCGCATCATCGGCCGGCTCTTGGCGACGGACGCGACGACGCGCCATGGTGGGAAAGCTGTATAGTCGAGGTACGCGTCGAAGTTGGTGATATTTCTTCTTCTTGATGTAAGAAATGCGGCGACTTCACGATATGATTCGGCGCGTCGTTAATGATCAAAGCGAGCGCGTGTTTTGGGTCTCCGCGCCTAATTTTTCTTCTGTCTTTGGTTGTAGGCGCTTTGCTTGATGATGGTATGGTTCGGGGTGGTAGTGGACTGCTGATGGTGGTGGTTGGTGTCGATTAGTAAGAGCTCGTACCAAGCTCATTTTTAACCGCACTACACCGAAAGCTACGCGTCGCTCACCGAGAGACTTGACCGAGAATCCTCACCGGACCTTGCTCACCGAGAACTGGAGATGGGTACATAAAACAGTCTCCTTTGAAGGGGTCTCTCTCTCTTTCTCTCTCTCTCCCGATTCTCCTCACCGTCTTCTCTCTAGCCTCTTCCTAACGTCTGCATCGAGTCTTGATTTCCGTGTCGTACACGTCCACCCCCAAAGATTCCTCCTCCCCCCCCCTTACTTCATTTCCGGCCGCATCGATCGAACGGGGGACATGCTGCTGCATCATTCCGCTGCCGTAGCACAGCTGATACGTTGTCTTTTGCGTAGGTCGAGAAAGAAAGGGAATAGTAATCGAGTTTTTTCCTGACCTGTCTGGTTATCTGTCTTAGTAGTCTATATAGAGGTAGATGGGTAAGAAGGTAGAGCCTAGTAGTATGAAGCTAAAGTAAGTCCGTTCTTCGTCAACGGCTCCTGTGACAACCTATCACCTCCTAGATAGCATATACCTGATCAGGAAGCCTTCTACTTGTGTAGAGTTCAGAAACCTGGGATGACAGGATATGTATGACCTTTGTGTCACGCCCCTTCTTCCATCTCATCCTCAGAGATGCGTGTAGAATATCGACCATTGATCGATGTCCATCCGCCTACGTCTTCATCCGACACCATCCATCCATACGCGTAATCTACACAGAGGACTAGATTTCACTCCTATTTTTTCATACACAAGGAATATCACTCAGTAATAAAGAAACCCTTTTAGTTGAATATATATATCAAAGAGCAATAGGTAGAGGTAGGCCACTATCATCTCGTTCGCCTCCCCTCCCCACCCCTTTCCCCTCCTCTTGTTGCCTGAGATCCTAGGCACAGCTTCGAAGCCAACCGTCTGCCACCAGCTGTCAGGCAATTTCGCGTTCAGAAGCCCAGATTCACAGCTGGTGCCTGAAATTTCAGTACGCGTTTCGTGCCCTATAGGGGAAGAGAGGAGAAAAAAACAAATCACCTGCCCCCCCCCCCCCCCCCCCCCCCCCCCCCCCCCCCCCCCCCCCCCCCCCCCCCCCCCCCCCCCCCCCCCCCCCCCCCCCCCCCCCCCCCCCCCCCCCCCCCCCCCCCCCCCCA